>ML268644.1:55156-85659 GCA_005239495.1 Nicotiana undulata
GGGGGGGGGGGGGGGGGTAGCGCGTGCTTTCTTCGACTACACAATTATATTTCTACACTATTAATGAGAATTTCAAATAAGTTTACCAATCTTAAAGCCAGTAAATTTCAAGAAAAATGAAATATCATATTGTTTTGATCTAGTAAACCATCAACATGGCTATTATTGCTTAGTTTTTTACTTAATCAAGAGAGTACGCTTTTTACTAAGGTTAAGGGTTTCTAAAATTCTTTATCACCATTAATGTAATACTGAAATAGAGCTCCATAAGATCCAAAATAAAATAAAATAAAACAAAAATTAAAAGAAAAAAAAAAGAAAGACAAGATTAGAAGGTTCATTAAAGGTTTTCAAAATCATTTACATTTAATATAGAGAAAAGCAGCTTCTGCAGATTTTTTAGTTCTTTTTTCCCGGTTGTGTCTGAACCAATGTGTGTGCACCTCAAGCGATCCACCGGATAGGCTATTCAACAACAAGCACAGGTATCAAGGTAATTTTGTCCACCAAGATTTGTTGTTGCGAGTCAAACATGGGATCACCAAGTTGTTACCCCCGCACTTAACCACTATGCTATCCGCTTTCTTACCAGTACCAGTTGCACTTACTGGTGCTTAGATAATATTCGCCTAAAACTCGTTGGTTGCTTCTTTTTCTGCTTGATTTGATGTTGAAGCATAATCTATCAGTCAGTATGCCTTCTAACTCACAGAGAACATGAAAGAGTGCAACTTCTTATTCTTTTAACAAGAATGAAAGAAAATAATCATGTATCAAAAGCTATCTAATAACATTTCCATCTGATTTCTTTTTCATAAAAAATACTTTATTCACAACAACAACAGCAGTTGTAAAATTATATTGTGATTGACTTTGTCTCCTTCCTACTGTAAGGAGTCTATAATATCCAAAAGGAGTATCAAAATGATTTAATTTTTCAAGTTACACCAGAAAGCCAAAATTTGTAAGCATCAATATCTTAAGCAAAGAGTTGCAATTGCTTTCCTTCAAAACATCTTGACTTCCTTTCCTTCCAAATTATCCACATTATGCATAAACTAATGGTGTCCCATAATGATTGAGTTGTTTCCTTACACTTTGACTTCTTTTTAGCAGTTGTTTTCTTATCCTTTGACTTCTCTAGCTGCTTATGCCTAGTTGACATAGCCAGATTTGTTTATACTTGACAATGTAGAAACAAATGTTACATGTCTTCTACAGCTCTTTCACACAGGTAGCTCAGCTGCTAAAATTGATTCCCCTTTTCTGAAGATTGACATGTGTTAAACAAGCTGTATGCAATGCTGTCCAGGTGAAGCATACAACTTCTGCAGGTGTTTTACTCTTCCACAATTGATGGCCAATGATCTTCCATATCAGCTCTGTTCAGTGCTCGGTAGCAGGATTTAACCGTAAAGGTTCTGTCTTTACTTGCTTTAAAGCACAATCTGCTACACCGTGATGAAGGTGCAATCATCCCTTCCAACTAACCAATCAGTTGAGCTATTCTATCAATTACTTGGTCCTGCAAATCCCATGCAAAATTCAATTCCACCTACAAGTCTTCTGAATTCATAAACAATAGCTTTTGGTAAAGCCATACTGTATAATCAGGCAAAGAGTATTCTAATGGGGTTTCATTGACCCATGTATCCTTCCATAGTCCTGACTTTTCTCCGTCGCCTAATATCAGCTTTCGTCAAATTTACACATATGTTTCTTACAGATACACCATTTGGTAATTTGACTGGATTAGTGTGCCAAAGGACTTGACATCCCTTATTTAGTTATACACGTTCACCGGTAAATCTCCAAAGCCATTTCATTAGCAATATACCTATTCTGCAGTCTTAAGATTTTTCCCTGTACACCATCTCGTTTTGAGGCAGTCACCAAAGGCCGGGCCATTAAACTAAATGAAAGTTTCTGCATTCAGAGTTCCTTTCCAATAGGAAATTGCTGCTTATTCTGTTCAATTGTTTTTCAACACTTACTGGCAGAGGAAAGACGGATATTCAATATGTAAGGATGCTGTCAAGAACAGTATTTATCACTGTTACTCTTCCACCTAAACACTGCTCCAATTCCATCCCAGCACTCTTCCATCCAATGATAAATACTATTCCTTCCACGTGGTCAACCTCCCGTCAAAACCTTTTTCGACAGGGTGGTCAACCTCCGGGCCAAAACCGTTTTTTTTGGTTTTTTACATTTTTGGTTTTGAGAGGGGGAACCTTAGCATAACGGTTAAAGTTGCTACCATATCACTATGGTTGTCCAACGGGACGGGACGACATTTAGCTGGGACGGTGGCATGACGGGTCACGGGCCTAAACGGGACGGGATAAACGGGACGAAACGCCTATCCCATCCCGCTAACAAACGGGATGGGACGGGACGGTTCGCAGGCCTTAAGTGGGCCTTTTTTAAGAAAAATGTAATTATTTAAGAATTAAATTTGGCAACGGCTAGTTTTTTCACTTATTTAATAAACTTAAAACTTAATAAATTATAAAGAAACAAAGTAAAGAATTATAAAATATTAAAACAAAAGAATTGTAATGAAAAGACTTGTGGGAAAAAATGAATAAGGAAAGGGCTATTTATAGCTAAAAATAGGGCCAAAGTATAATTTAATAAACTTAGGGGTTAAATTAAAAGTTTGGGGGGAAGGGGGTTTTTTTTTTTACGAAATGGGATAAACGAGATGAAATGGGCAGCCCGTCCCATCCCGTATACCGTTTAATATGGGATAAACGAGACGGGACGGGCCCGTCCCGTTGGACAGCCTTACATATGACCAAGAGGTCTCGGGTTTGAAGTGTGGAAACAACCTCTTGCAGAAATGCAGGAAAAGGCTGCGTACAATACACCCCTATTGTCCGTCGTTTCCCTGGACTCCGCGCATAGCGAGAACTTAGTGCACCGGGCTGCCCTTTATGTTTTTGGTTTTTTCAACCTACTATCAAACTTCTCCTTGCAATATCAATTTCATCATATATTTTCCAACTAGAGGAAGCCCGAGATACATTGCAGTAAGGTGTTCAACTTCGCATCCTAGTCTAGTACCTCTGCTATGTTTCAACATTCCAACGTCATTCACATGGAACATGAGACTTTTCTTCAAGTTATGTAAAAACCTAAAACAACCTTAAAATTCAAGAGGACTACTTTGGGATATTTTTGTGTATTTCCTTCCCCATATAACAATATGGTATCATGTGAGACGATAACAATTAACCCTATTCTTTGTCCTATTCTTAACATCCTGCTAAATTAATCTGTTAGTATAATGAATGAAGAATGGAAATATGGGGTCATCCTGTCTTAGCCCCCTCGTAGAATGCAAAAGCCTTCCCAACTTATAATGATGGAAAACCTCACGATAGACATAGAATATGATCCATTTAGCTATCTCTCCCTAACCCCATATTTACCATTAATTTTAACAAAAAATGCCTAATTAATATGATCATACCCTTTCTCAAGATTGAAGATCCAATTTCCATAAGACACCAGCTTCTTCTGCGTCAATCTTATATTTAACCACTCATTGAAAATTAAGGATACATACATAATATGTCTGCCAAAGATGAATGCATTTTGTACCTACCTAGAAAAAATGAAGATGAAGGCATTTTGTGAGCCCGAGATTAGCCATGCAGTAACATCTTTCAACTTCTTATTCAATATCTTCGCATTTAATTTGTATATATTGCCAAGACTATTAATGGGTCTACAATTGTTTAATTCCTTTGCCTTTCTTTGATATCGATGCTATAAAAATAGCATTAAAGATTTACTCAAACAAACATTCTTGGTAAAAGTATTAGAAGGTTTTCGTCGTATCCGCCTTTACAATTGGCCAACATTTTTAAAAAGAGCTTCATAATCCATCTGACTTTATTACCTTACTACCCTTAGTGACCATCTCACCCCTTCTTAAGTAAATTGACCTTGCAGCCTTTCTATATTTCTCTACTCATGATCATAAGTCAGCATATCTCCGGTTAGGCCTTTAGCTTTAAGATTCAGTAAATAGCTCTTCATGTTGAATTTTTCAAATGTGCCTCATCCTCAATCAACAGCGGCATCCTCCTTTAGCATGTCCATGTTAATTGTCTCTTACGTTTGTGTTTGTTATTTTTTTAAAATAATTCTTGTGTTAGTATCACCCACTATAAACTATAAGCAGTTTTACCTTTTGCCTCCATGAGATTTAGATCGTCTTAATAATCTCATTATCTTCAGCCAACACTGCATCCTTCTGTGCTATCGTTTTCTGTTAATTCCCTATGTCCTTCCATTTTCGTCAAGACTGTCAATATTACTCTGAAAAGCATTTTTCTTCCTTGTGAATAAAGCCGAAAACATTAGCATTCCACTCTTTTAAGTATTGCGACTGGTCTTGTAAGTTTTTTATCATGCCCTTTGAGCCACTGATTCTCAAATGTCAAATTAGATTTATTATTCTATTCACCATATTCTAGCATTATTGGAGCACGATTCGCGAATAGATTAGGGAGCTCAACTTATATTTCTAAAAGCTCCATCTTGTCCATCAACAAAAGGCTAGTCTATCCTTGAGACAGCACCTTCATCCTGTCCCTTGAACCAAGTGTATCTTTCATTTTGCTAAGGTAAATCTATCAGCTTCAAGTCTTGTATGAAGCCATAAAATAGAGCATTAAGCCGGACAATCTTCATCGTCCCTTTCTATTGTCAGTGGATCTGGTGACATTAAAGTCACCTCCTACTACCCAAGGCCATGTTCTATCTGATTTGACAGTTTATTTTTTTTATGAAGATCTATCTGATTTGACAGTTTAGTTTCACTTTTTTCTAGATTTTGTGGATCCTTTAGAGTAAAGTCTTACCATCTTCAATATGATTAGTTCCGGTAGTTTCATCTTCTAATCAAAATTGATAAAAGAAAAAGCATTTACTTCAGGACCAGTATTTTCGTTGATAGACCCTCTAGCAAATGCATATTTGCTCCCTTTGATAGAGGTTGACAAGTTCCAACTCTTCAACCAAATCAAAATTATGAAGTGAGAGGCCTTTCTTTGAGATGCTTTCTTTAGGAAAACTAGTAACATTAAAGTTGTCACAAATTGCTCATGGTCCACACCAAACAACTCTTAAGAGTTGCTAGATCGAATCATAAATCCTCTTTGCTCATTTTAACTTGGGCCATTACACCCTAGAGGTTCCAACTATAGTTCTTTTTCTATAAGAATTGCATAGAAGCGAGAAAGGAACATAAGAAACTAATTTAGACATACTTAGGTTTCAACTCTCCGCTGACACCCACCATCCTCCGACATAATCTATGTTCTTCCATTCCCTATTTTGATTCAACACTTTCTCTTTCCCATTCATATCAAAAACACCATCTGTTAACATGTATCTTCCCTTCATTCTCTGGGTTGAGTTGTCGAATGTGCCATTTGTTTTTATTAAGATTAAAACATTTAAATTTGAATATTAAGATGTGCATTGAGATTAAGACATCTGAATCTGAATACACATCTGAATATTGAGATAATCTGAAAATTAAACAATTAAGACTGTTTGTTTACTCAACACTTGAATATACAAAGTTTTTATTTAAAAATTAATAAAAAAAATATTCAAACAAATACTAATATATCTAATACTTAATCTGAATATTAAGATGTGCATTGAGATTAAGACATCTGAATTTGAATACACATCTGAATATTGAGATGTTGTATAGAGATATGAAAATTAAATAATTAAGACTGTTTGTTTTCCCAACACTTGAATATACAAAATTTGTTTTTATTTACAACAACAACAACAACAACAAACCCAGTTTAATCCCAACATGTAGGGTATGGGGAGTGTAGTCTGTACGAAGACCTTACCCCTACCTAGTGAAGGTAGAGAGGCTGTTTCCAATAAACAAAATTAATAAATAAAAAATTCAAACAAAATACTAATTAATCTAATATATTATCAACAAAATATTTTTCTAAAAAAAATATATGGTGGTTGGTGGTGGTGATTGCTAAAGGTGGTGGTTATCGGTGCCGACTAAGGATGGTGGTTGGTGGTGGCATAACTATGGTATTGGTGACATAACTATGGTAGTGGTGGCCATCTTCTTCATCCCTCGAGACCATTGGCCAACCAACCTTCTCACATAGTCATAAAATAGACACAAAAAGGCAACCACAACAACCATCATCTCATCTCACCTCTCTACTACCATCTTCTCCATAAGAAACTCACGACACGCTCCGGAAAAAACCTCAACTCTTCATTGTCATAGGCGGAGGAAAGCCAAGCTTATCGTTGAAATTTGTTGTCAAATTGATAGGGGAATCTTCCATCAGAGAAGGACGGCCAAACTCATCGTAAGAAACCTCCCGGCTCCAAAAGATAGCCAAACTTCGACTGACTCACCGGAACCTATCGTCAAGTTTACTGCCTCCATTATTGGTTTGGGTTTTTATAGAAGAATTTAGGAAAAGAAATATTTTGATGTGGTTAAGGGAAAAAAAAGAAGATGAAGAAGACGGGGAGGAGGAGGAGGAGGAGAACGGGAAGAAAATGAGGGAAGGAAAGGGAAGAATTGACAAATTTTGGAAAGCTTGGAAGAAGAAAAAAAAGGAGGGAGTCAAGGGTTTTCTACTTCTTTTTAGAAAAATTAAGCATGTTTTACTTTTCCGTTTCTTCAAATTACATGTGTTATTCGACAATTCGCGTGTTTGAATAGTCAGTGGCAATTATATTTAGCACTCTTGTGTCTATGAGACACACTTCTGCAGAGAAGAGATGTCTATAGTGTCATTAGCAAAGTTAAATTGTGTATTTAGCAATTGGTGTCAAATGTACTTGGCCTTCAAAGAATTATCTCCACACCTCGGCTAGCTCCTATTTTGGGCTTTATAGCCTGGAGACCATACCTTTAACATATTTTCCAAGCTCGCCAGCTACAGGGACCTCTTCAAAGACCAAATCACAAAAGTTCCCTTCCAATGCATCCCTTACAAAGTTTGAATTTGACTTGTTGCAACATGTCTCAAAGGACCCATTACAGCTCTCACGTGAAAAGTTTGTTTTACAAGATCACACCATTACAGATCCACCACCAAAATTTCGACAACCTGACCTGACTTCGTGTTATCCCCTTGATTTTGCATCGCAGTGGCACACCCTTTCTCCGCTCCTACTTCCGAAGCCATGTCACTAATAAAAATGCATTTGGGGTCTGACCTTGGGAACTGCGAACCTTAATAAAAACCTATTTCATGTAATTCCTTACACTTTCTCCAAGATCAAGCTCCATAAATTCTCCTCATTGTTCCCCTGTTGCTTCGAAGATATTATCTGCTAAACAAAAAAGTTATTTAGTCGAATCCAATAGCCTTACTTCACCACAATAGTATCCTCGTGCATAAGAGAAGGTAATAAGCTTTGTAGTAGCACTTCTTGTCCTTCATAAAACCAAGCTCCCACCTTCGCTCTATCAGCTTCTGTTGTCGCGTGAAATCCAATTAGGGGTTTATCTCCAACAAATTTAGATACATTATAGTCCATTGATAACTTATTGTTCTTCTTAGTGATAGTTTGAATTCATTGCTATTCAGTTAGTGATACTTTGACTCTACAACCTCGGCCACTAGGCATCTCGTCATAAATTCTTTGCAAGCTTTTACTGCCACCCACCTAACCTAATATGGTCATCTTCAATGTGTGAGTTGACAGGGATACTGGCGAGTGGTAGATTTTTGCCACTTCTAAGTAGGTGTTCTTGATTACCTCATTTGGCCTTTTAACGAGGTTGTCACCTTTTTCCACAAAACTGTAGATGTTCACTGCAAGACCAATCCAACTTGAGTCCTGCATAAATTCTGGAAAAATGATATGATTTTTCCTCTTCCCATGCATCGAAATAATCCGTATATATCAACTTTAGATAATATACTTTTGGTATGCATGATACTCGTGCGGTTGGCCGGTTGCTCCTTTTTTCGCCACTTCCTACAAATATCTCTAGCTCCTTCCGAGGCTAGTTTCATCACCTATAACATAGCCACAGAAGTAGGCTCTGACTGACGTATATACGGAACATGAAGTTTCACTTCCTCTCGACCCATTTGTATGTACCAACACTGGATCCGATCCGTCTCCTCCAAGTCGAAGGATTTCCTTCCGACAATGAACAGGTAGCTTCTGCCCATTGGAAAAGAGTTGGAGCCTTCAATTTATGTTTCTCGTCATCATAAGCTACGGTTAAGTTACTCCGCAAATCAAAAGCCTAACACCCACCAGTTGATGTTGCTACCCTGCCCAGAGTACAAAAGCAAAGATGTGATTAGAGATAAAAGGTTTGTTATTGCTGGAAAAGTTGATTGGAGAACAGTTTTGGGGTGAGCCATGGTCTTCCGGCTCGTTTTCCAACAAATAGAAAAGTCCATCTCTTGAGCTTTGTGGATGAAACTCTTCCTTCTCTCAATGTGTTCAGCCCAATGAGAAGTACTCAAGAAATTTTTCCTTTAATTCAAATAATTCTTCTCTGTGAATGTTTCCTTTCCGTCTTGAATTGCAAAAGTTCGTAAATTTGATCTGCATTCTCATTTTCCTAGACTAGGCTAAAGTTACTCTGTAAAATCTCTAACCTTGCCCAAACACAAGACAGAAATGCTAACAATCAGACAGTAGAGTTAATTTTCACAGAGGGGGAACGATAAAAGTTTCTCCCAAAAAACATCTTATATGATGTGCACGTCCGACAATACAAAAGCACCTAATTTGTGACAACTTGGTAATAACATCCGCCTTTCAATAAAATCCAAGTCAAATTTTCTGCTTCTACATTGAACAGAAAATAATTGAATCGGGGAAAATGAAGTGATTTGTTAAAAGTTTCATTGTGCTAACAGAATACAAAGACGGTACCTTTCGTTGCGATTAAGGCGAGCGCCAAAATAGAAAGCGACAGAGAGAAGCCACGAATCGGTGTGCATAGCAACCAATGACAACCAGTCTCTCCGCTCCATTCCATCCCTTGCAAAATTGATACCTAACACCGGCTCCGGTAACTCTGGCGGAACTTCCTCCGCTGGCACTGCAACTTCCCAAGTCTCATTTGAATGTCCATACAAACACAAATTGTCTCTCTCTGGATCGCACTGTGAGAAAAATTCCTCCACATCTGACAATTGCAAGCAAAACAACAGAATCAGTCTTTTTGATAAGCAAAAAAAAGAGAGAACCAATTTAACAAAGCATAGAAAAAGGGACAAATTGAAGTACCGGCAGTGAGGGCACGGAGGACGGCGGCGTGACGGGCGGAGAAGTCTTTGAAGATCTCTTCGACGGTGCGAGGGCTATGGGAGGAAGAGTTGGAAGCCATGGGCTTAGTTAGTCAATTACACAGCTATTTCTGAGATTTCAGTATTTATATGGGTATGGTTGTAATTATGTGGAGAAAGAGGACGAGAATGCGTAGGAACGGAGTTGACATAAGCCAACGGAGATTCAGGGCTATGGAAAATCTGCAGACTCGTTGGAGAAATTGGGATGCACCGGGGGCTTTGTATAATCCGAATCTTGGATTTTGGAATCAAGTTAAAATTCAGGAATATTTTACATTTTGAGGTTTTGACTTAGGCAAAATAACTAGATAACCCCTTAAACTTGGAAGTATTTGTCAATTAGACACTTTAACTTAATAATGATCAAATAGACACCTCAACTCAATAGAAATGCCTCTTAAATGCACGGATCAGCAAAATCAAGTGCGAGAAAATTACATGTTGATGATGTGTCAAAGAACGAATAAAATAAAGAGACACATTTCATTGGAAGAAAAAGATATTTTCCAACTCTCTATTCTTTCGATTTACTATTTATTTGGATGTTAATCTTGATACGTTGATTTGATTGATTAAATTTCTCATCTTCTTTACAAGTTGAGAAAACAACTCTAAGCAAATTTTAAAGATTATTTTGTTGTTCCATTGTTTATTTTCCAGGATGATGGTGAACACAATAGTTTATTTATGTTTAGTTTGAAATTTTCAACTTCTCTATATAAAGTGAAGTTAGCGGTTACGGCGGTTAAAACTGCAACGTTTGAACGCATGTATGTAGAACTTGGGGCCAAAGGCGGCTAACACATGACTATCATACGGCTAAAATAACTTATAACATAACCTCCTTATAACATTAAGAACCTTAGTCTCACCCCAAAAGTACATGTTATAACATTCCTAACTGTCGACTTTCGACGAAACTTATTTTCTTCAATTCGTTTAGCTTCTAAGCCTTCCAACCATCTTGGTACTTGTTATTCATGATCTTAAATATTTGTAACCTCGACGGTAACATGATTAACTTACTTTAGGTACTTTCAAAGATGATCTCACTTCTAAGCTTACATCAATTGACTTGCGACGTACTCTTACATAGGAAAATATGGGGTATAATCATGGGGATAAGAAGATGTACAGTCTAGCCAATGTGAGAAAAATTAAGATCTGTGACCAGGACCAAGTAAAGTGCATCAAAGACGAGGAAAGCAGAGTTTTGTTGGATGAGACTCATATTCGACGGCGATGGCAGAATTATTACTTTTAAACGAAGAAGGGGATATGAACATTGTGCTGGATGACTTGAAACACTCTAAAAGTCGTCGAGACTTTGGGTATTGTAGGTGTATAAAAGTGGAAGAGGTAGAGGGGGTTATGCGTAAGGTGATAAAGGAAATAGCGACCGGACCAGACGAAATCCCGATCGAATTTTGTAAGAATGGGGGCAAGGCAGGCTTGGAGTGGCTCACTGAGTTATTTAATGTCATTTTTAGGACGACGAAGATGCCCGAAAAATGAAGGTGGAGTACGATGATCCCTGTACACAAGAACAATGGTGATATCTAAAATTACAACAGATATTGGGGTATCAAGCTATTAATCCATACTATGAAGGTCTGGGAGAGGATGGTGGAGCTGGTGTTGAGGATGAGTACGTCTATCTGCCAGAACCAGTTTGGATTTATGTCGAAACATTCGACTATGAAAGCTATTCATCTTGTTATGAGATTAATGGAGAAGTATAAGGAGAGGAAGAGGGATTTGCATATGGTGTTCTTCGACTTAGAGAAGGCTTACGATAAAGTCCCGAGGGAGGTTCTGTGGAGATGTTTGGAGGCTAGAGGTGTCTATGTGTCATACATTAGGGCTCTTAAGGACGTATATAATGGTGCTAAAACTCGAATGAGGATAGTGAAAGGGGCCTCGGAAGACTTTCCAGTTGTGATAGAGTTGCATCAGGGGTCAACTCTTAGTCCATTTTTATTTGCCCTGGCGATCGACACACTGACGCACCACATTCAAGGAGAGGTGTCGTAGTGCATGTTATTTGCATATGACATTGTACTGATTGATGAGACGCAAGGTGGTATTAACGTGAGGTTATAGGTTTGGAGGCAGGCCTTGGAGTTTTAAGATTTCAAGTTGAGTAGGACCAAGACAGAATACCTTGAGTGCAAGTTCAGTGGAGCGACTCAGGAAGTGGACAAAGACGTGAGGCTTGATTCACAAGTCATCCCTATGAGGGATAGTTTCAAGTACGTTGGGTCAATTATACAAGGGAGTGAAAAGATTGACGAGGATGTCACACATCGTATTGGGGCGGGGTGGATAAAATGGAGGCTCGCTTCCGGTGTTTTGTGTGATAAGAATATGCCATAAAACTTAAAGATTTATTTTATAGAGCGGTGGTCAGACCGACTATGTTGTGTAAGGTTGAGTGTTGGCCAGCAAAGAACTTTCATGTCTAGAATATGAAGATATCAGAAATGAGAAAGTTAAGAAGTATGTGTGGACATATCAGGTTGCATAGAATTAGGAATGGAGTTATCCGGGACAAGGTGGAAGGGGCCACTATGGATGCGGGAAGTGAGATTTAGATAGTTATACCATGTAAAAAGGAGAGAAAAGATTCCCCATCAAAGAGATGTGAGAGTTTGGTCTTAGAGGACCTAAGGAGAGGTAGAGGTAGGCCGAAGAAGTATTGGGGAGAGGTGATTAGGCAAGACATTGCGATTCTCCAGCTTACCGAGGACATGGCCCTGGATAGGAAGGTGTGGAGATCGAGAATTAAAGTAGTAGTCTAGGTAGTCGAGCGTTATCCTTGCACGTTTAGTAGTATTAATGTATCAATCAATGTTAGTAGTATTTCTTATTATTAGATTTCTGTTATTGCTTATTATTTCTTTTGCTTTGGTTTTCTGTTTGGTTTTTTGTTTGGTTTGCTAGTGTTGTTGCTTGTTGTTACTCCTTCCTCTCTATCTTTCCTGAGCCGAGCGTCTTTAGGAAATGTGATAACTCGATAGGTAATTTATAGTTTTACCTTTCATTTATGTGTTTCGAGACCTCGAATAGTTCTGTTTACATTTCCTCGATTTGTGTGCACAATTCGTGCCCTTTTTCGAAAAGTTTTATGAGAAAATTGATAAAAACGTGAAATCATGCCTTAAAAACTCATTTGAGTTGACTACGGTCAACGTTTTGTGTAAACAGAGACTGATTAGTGTTTTGACGGTCCCGATGGGTCGTATCGTGATTTGGGACTTGGGTGTATGCCCAGAATTGAATTCGTAAGTCCCTAGCTTGATCTAGCATAATTTGTTGAAAACTAGTAATTTAAAGTTTAAAGAATTCATAAGTTTGATTGTAGGTTGACTATGTTGCTATCGGGTTCAGATTACGGTTTTGAAACTTGGTATAGATTTGTTTTAGTATATATAACTCGTCTACAAATTTTGGTGCAAAACGGAATTGATTTGACGTGATTCGGACGTCCGGTTGAAAAATTAAAAGTTCTTAAGTTTCTTTGAAAAATTTCTTTGTTTTGGTGTCCGATTCGTGGTTCTAGGTGTTATTTTGATGTTTTGATCGCGCGAGCGAGTTTGTATGATATTATTACACTTGTGTGCATGTTTGGGTTGGATCTTGAGGGCTCAGGTGAGTTTCAGATAGGCTACAGAGTGATTTTAGACTTAGAAGAATAGCTGATGCATTTTGTTTATGGTGTTATCTGCTTTTGCGAACAATGATTCACATTTGCGAGCATGGGCTGGGAGAATAGTTACATTTGCGGACTTTGTATCTTCGCAATTGCGAAGGTTTTGGTCGCAATTGCGAGCACTGACCGACTTGGTACTGCTTCGCTTTTGCGAAGTATTAGCCGCATTTGTGATGGACTTGGGTTCACATTTTCCACCAAAAAGCGTTGCATTTGTGACGACTGGCCTTCTGATAAGGGTTCGCATTTGCGACCTCATTCTCGCATTAGCGATGTTCACAATTGCGAACAAGATATCGCAATTGCGACATCCGCAGCTGGGTAAAAGAGGGGGAAAACGAGATTCAACTCATTTCTTTCAAACTCTCAACCCTAAACACCCTAGGGGCGATTTTTCCAAGAGATTTTCTTCCTAAATTCATTGGTAAGTAACTTTAATCTATTTATTTTCAATTACCCATTACTTTCCAAGTGTTCTCAACATTAAATCTAGGATTTTTATGGTAGAAATTAGGGATATGGGTTGAATTAGGGATTTTTGTAAATTTGGGATTTAGACCTGAAATTAAGGCCGATTTCGAAACTAATGACATAACCGGGCTCGGGGGGTGAATGGGTAATCAGGTTTTGGCCCGAATATCAGGTTTTGACCAAGCGAGCCTAGGGCTGACTTTTGTTGACTTTTTGAAAAAAGTGTAAAGATATTAACTTTATGTATTTTAATGGATTTCTCTAGCATTATTTGATGTTATTGAGTCGATTTTGGTTAGATTTGATTGGTTTGGAGGCGGATTTTAGAGGAAAGGCCCCGGTTGAGCTTTGATTTGCTTGCGTAGCGAGGTAAGTGTTAGGTCTAACCTTGATTTGAGGAAATAGGAACCTTGAGGTGGCGAGTGTATATGCGTCTCTAATTACTTGTTTTCATGTTTTTCCGTATTTTATTAATTATTTTGTTCCATGTCTCAACTGTTACATGCTTTAATTGATTCATATGCCATGACTTGCTACTTGTCACGTATTCCTCTCATATTAAAATGGTTGTTTCTTCCATGCTTTCGGGATTAATTGTTACTTGCCTTAATTGACTTACTTGTACATTTTAATTATCATGTATTTGGCTTGCCTTGTGTGCGTTGTATTAATTGTAGCATTTCTTGACTTGGTACGAGCTTCCCTTATGGCTTTGCTTGCATTTCTTTAATCGTAGAGATTCTTGTGATTTGAATTGTTAAATTGATTGCACTTATTGATTTTATTTATGGATCGGGTTGCACGCCGCAATGAGTGAAATAAGGAAGGATTGATATTGATATGGTGGGATCGGGTTGCACGCCGCAACATATTTTATATGTTATTCTTGTTATTGATATGATTAAATAAGGGAGGATTGCATTTGTACGGTAAGATCGGGTTACGCGCGACAGCGGATTGTGTGTTTGATATTCATTGTGCATTGTGTTAGCTTTCGGTGTTTTCATAGGAGATTCTGAGGATTGATGTTTCTAGTTTTACTGATTTCGAGGATCGAGTTAATTTTCATAAGTTAACTGCCTTATTTTTTCTGTTACTATTATTGTATTACTGCGTACAAGTTATTGTATGTGACCTGCCTTAGTCTCGTCACTACTTCGTCAAGGCTAGGCTCGACACTAACAGAGTCATGGGGTCAGTTTTACTCATACTATAATCTGCACTTCTTGTGCAGATTTTGGAGTCGGTTCTAGCGAAGGTCAGTAGATTGCTCGGATTGATTGCCATATTGGAGACTTGAGGTATAACTGCTCGACGTTCGTAGCTCTGAAGTCCCCTTCAACCTTATCCTAGATGTTTATTTCATTTTAGAGAGTCTTACTTTCATTCGGACCATTATTTGTATTATTCTAGTCGCTCGTGCACTTGTGACACCTGATCTGGGGTTGTATCTAGATATTGCGGTTGTTACGACTTTTCGCACTCTATTTCAGTTTAATTGGTATATGTTAATTTGATTTATTGAAAATGGGTAAAAACTGTAACGACCTGACCGATCGTTTTGCTTTTTAGAAGCTCGTTCCCCTAAATAAGCTCCCCGTATGTGCTTTTACTGTTCTATGACTTCCGGGGATGGTTAGTTCGAGATTTGGAAGGGTTCGAGTTGAAATCAGAACACTTGGTTCCTTAAGTTGGCCTTAAAAGGTTAAGTTTGACTTCGGTCAACATTTTGAGTAAACGGCCTCGGAATCGAAATTTGATTGTTCTAATAGGTTTGTATGATGATTTTGGACTTGGGCGTATGCTTGGATCGGGTTTTGGATGATCCGGGAGCGTTTCAGCGCCTAATATTGGAATTTCGTTCCTTGAAGGTTCTTGAAGTTCTTTAAATTTGGTTTAGGGTAGGTTTTGGTGATATTGAGGTCCGAATGGAATTTCGAGATCGGGAATAGTTCCGTAATGTCATTTAAGGCTTGCCCGCAGAATTTGGCATCATTCCGAGTTGATTTGATAGGAAGCAGACGTGTGGAAGTCTTTTTAGAAGTTTTTGAGTTCATGAGTCAATCCATGTGTTTTGGCGTCCGAGTCGTATTTTTTGATGTTATTTTAGCATTTTGATCGCTCGAGCGAGTTTGTATGATGTTATTAGACTTGTGTGGGTGATTGTTGTGGAGCCCCGAGGGCTCGGGTGAGTTTCATACGCTAGGGAGGATGAGAAACACTTTACTTTGTGGTGTTTCTTGGCAATTGTTGCAGGTCTTACAAATGCGAGAACTTGTTCGCATTTGCGAACATCGCATTTCCGAGGAAGGCTTCATAATTGCGAAGAAGCCTGAGCTGGGAAGTGTGTGCATTTGCGACTCTCTGATCGCATTTGAGACCTCAACAGAGTCCGCATTTGTGACCCCTCTGGCAGTGGGAGCCTAGGTTTGCATTTGCGATGAGTTTGTCGCATTTGCGACCTTCACATTTGCGAACCAGGTGTCACAATTGTGACATTAGAGACATGTGCACAGCGTATTAAATGCGGGACTTAGACCATTTAGCTCATTTTCTTTCATCTCTTGGGCGATTTTTGGAGCTTTTGGAAGAGGATTTTCACGTAGCACTTTGAGGTAAATAATTTCTACACAACATAAGTTAAATACATAGATTATTGGTAGATTAACATGTAAAAATTGGTGAAATCAAGGGTTTAGATGAAAACCTAGGTTTTGGGTAAAAATGGGATTTGACCACAAAAATGGTTATGGAATTTGATGAAAAACATATATTTGACTTCATGAGGTTATGGGTAACAATTTTCTTCGAAAATTTGCGGAATCCGGGCACGTGGGCTCGGGGGCAAATTTTGGGAACTCTTCAATAGGGGTTGAGTAATCACTTTAATAGTTAGGATATGAACTTTTGAGCATAAATTGACTATCTTATATAACATTTGACTAGTTTCGAGTCGTTTGGCACCAAACTGAGGGTTTGAGCACAATCTTGGATCGGAAAGTAGGCTTTGAACAAGGTAAGTCTTTTTTCTAACCTTGTAAGAGAGAATTAACCCCATATGTGAACTTAATCAATATGTACTTCTATTTGTGGAAGCTACGTACACACGAAGTTACGAGAGTCCGTACGTAGCTACTATTCATGCTTATGCCCGGGTATATTTAGGTTTACACCATGTTTTGTTGTCCCGTTTCTTGTTTATGCTTACAAATTATTTGATGTAAAGCGGAGGTTGAGGATTTCAATATTTTAAAGGTTCCTAGTTGAATTCCTTATTTTGAAATAAGGAATTGAGGTATGTTATGATAACTTGAGAAAATCTATGTTCAACCGCTTCGCAAGTATATTCCGCGTGCGTGATAAATTTTCACTACTCTCATGGGAGCGGGTCATTCGTCTCGGCAAGTTAATTGATGCATCTATGGTTCAGGGTGTTCGACCGTCGGCAGTGCACAATATATTTATATGTATATTTGGATCGGGCCGTATGTCCTCGACATAATTCGTGCGTAAAGATATTGGGACCCCTTTTATATTTTATATTGTTTCATGGACTTGAAAGGTAAAAGGATTAGATGAGAGAAATGCCTTGGTTCTTACTTGGAATGAAAGAATTGTTTACTTATTTTCCTGCTCTGAGTTCTATTACTCCCTCCGTTCTAGTTTATGTGAACCTGTTTCTTTTTTTATCCGTTCCAAAAAGAATGATCTCGTTCTAAATTTGGAAACAATTTAGCTTAACTTACAATTGTACCCTTAATGAGAAGCTTTTATAACCACACAAATACTTTGGGCCCCTTTTGACTTGTTTATGACCACAAATTCCAAAAGTCTTTTTTTTGGTTAAACTCGGTGCCCAGTCAAATAGGTTCACATAAATTAGAACAGAGGGAATATCATTTTATATATCATGTTTAATTAGAACTTCATATTATTATATTTTTGGCCCATAGTAAGTGTCGAAGTCGACCCCTCGTCACTACTTCGTCGAGGTTAGACTAGATACTTACTGGGTACATGTTGTTTATGTACTCACGCAACACTTCTACACTTGATGTGCAAGATTTGAGGCAGGTGTATCTTGTTATCAGTCTGACGCGCACGCTTGACTTCTGGTTCAAGACTACACGATGAGCTGCCCTTCCGAGCCGTTCAGCAGCAGCCAGAGTCTCTCTTCTGATTTATTTTCTGTTTATTCTCTTTCAGATTGTAGAGTAGATATCTTTTGTATATTCTACTAGTAGCCCATACACTTGTGACACCAGTTGTTGGCACACACTAGTAGACTTGTGATTTTGGTTTTATTCCTATGGGCATAAATACATTTAGTTCCTTCCGTTTTATCAATTTAAATATGTTTCTTACTAAATATATTAAATTAAGGAAAGTTATTTACTTGGAAAAACTTATTAAAATGGGAAATGACTATATTGTTCATTGTTGGCTTGCCTAGCAATGATGTTGGGTGCCATCACGGTCTAAAATGGAATTGGGTCGTGACAACGCGGTATCAGAGCACTAGGTTCATGTAGGTCTCACAAGTTATGGGCAGGCCTAATAAAGTCTTGCGGATCGATGCGAATACGTCGTGCTTTTCTTCGAGATGCTATAGGGTGTTAGAAAACTACTCTTTATTTCATCTCCTATCGTGCAGTTTGTGTACTAAGTTTCTTTTCTTACTCTCTCACAGATGGCGAGAACGCGTGCGACAGATGTTCCGGACCCGGGAGAGCTGCTCCCCCTGTCGCTAGAGGCCGAGGCAGAGGCCGGGGATCGCCTCGAGGTAAGGGACGAGAACGTCCTAGAGTTGCCCCAGTTGCACTACCAGCCGATCCAGTGGAGGATCTCATTGATGAGGAGCAGGGCGAGGTGCCCGCAACAGAGCCAGCCCCGGTCGATTTCATGTCAGCATCGGGTTTTCAAGAGGTCATAGGCCGTATGCTGCGATTCATGGATTCTATGACCTATGCTGGTTTATTCCCAGCAGACCCAGCCACATCTCAGATGGGAGGGGGAGCACAGACCCTTACCTCTCAGGCTTCTGGGCATGCAGTTGCAGTATATCAGACCCCGAGCACATTACCCGTGGGTGGAGCCCAGCTAGTTGGAGCAGCCGTACCTAAGCACATACCAGCTGCGACCGGCAAGCCGCAGAAGCTGCTAGATAAATGGACCAAGCTTCACCCTCTAATCTTTGGGGGTGAGCGACATGAGGATCCCCAGGACTTCATTGATAGGTGCAGGGACATACTGAAGAACAAGAGCATATTGGAGTCTCACGGGGTGGATTTCACTACCTTTCAATTGGAGGGCAAAGCACGTAGCTGGTGGAAGTCTTATCTTCTTGGCAGACCAACAGGCGCTCCTCCCATGACTTGGTACAACTTCACACGCCTATTCTTGTACAAGTATATTCCACCCTCCTAGAGGGTAGAGTTTCGATGTCAGTTTGAGCAGCTCGAGCAGGGTCAGATGTCAGTGATCGACTCTGAGGCGAGATTCTCTGAGTTGTCTCGCCATGTACTTATGATACTTCCTACTGACACAGACAGGGTGTCGAGGTTTGTTGGTTTCACTCTATTATTCAGGCTAGTATGGTCTGGGAGGTTGAGATGAGGACTTCCTATTAGTTAGTAGTGGAGATTGCTCGAAGGATTGAGGGTTACCATCAGAGGGGTAGGGAGCAGATGCAGCGGGACAAGGTCTCGTTTTTCTGGAAAGTTCAGAGTTGCTCTAGTTGGGGGCAGAGGTTAGTTTGTTGAGGGGTCAGCCTAGCAGGCCCCCATATTCAGCACCACCACCTCCTCGGGGTGTTCCAGCGCGACCCTATTTCAGTGTTATGCTGGAGAGTTCTTACCTCTCTCTAGTTATTCAGGTTTCTTCTAGTGGGTACTCCGGTTATCAGGGTTCTTCCAATGCCTATTTCAGTGCTTCAATCCGCCCGTCCTCTCTTCAGGGTTTTTCTAGTAGGTATTCGGGCCATTAGGGTCAGACTTTAGGGCAGTAGTCCCCCGCTCCGAGAGGTTGTTATGAATGCGGGGATCTTAGTCACATGAAGAGACATTGCCCCAGGCTTCGGGACAAGGCAGTGAAGCAGGGTCAGCAGCTCATAATTACAGCACTAGTAGCCACACCAGCCATCTGGCCGCCCAGAGGCGAAGGGCAGGGGGGTAGGGGTCGTCCTAGAGATGGAGGTCAGGCAGGTCGGGGCCAGCCAGGTGGCGCTCCAGCCAGATTCTATGCTTTTCTGGACAGACCAGATGTAGTGGCCTCAGATGGTGTGATCACAAGTATTATTTTTGTCTGCGGTAGGGATGTTTCAGTACTATTTGATCCCGGGTCTACCTATTCGTACATGTCATCCATGTTTGCTCATTTTTTGGATATTCCTCGTGAGTCCTTGGGTACTTTTGCCTATGTGTCCACTCCTGTGGGCGATTCTGTTGTTGTGGATCGGATTTATCGATCTTATGTGGTCACATTCTGTGGATACAAGACTAGAGAGGATCCTTCGTTGCTTGATATGACCGACTTTGAGGTCATCTGGGGCATGGACTGGCTAACCCCATATCACGCCATCCTTGATTGCCATTCCAATATTGTTACTTTAGCGATGCCAGAGTTGCCTAGATTGGAGTGAAAGGGTTTGTCTGTTAGTATATCTAGTCAGGTTACCTCTTTTATGAAAGATTGACACATGGTCGAGAAGAATTGTTTGGCTTATCTAGCCTATGTTCTGGATACTACCGCAGAGTCTCTGGCGATTAATTCCCCGTAGTCCGAGAGTTCTCTGATGTGTTTCCTTCTAACCTTCTAATCATGCCACCAGATCGTGACATCGATTTCTGCATTGATTTGGCTCAAGGTACCCAACCTATATCTATCCCATTGTATCGTATGGCTCCGAAAGAGCTGAAGGAGTTTAAGGAGCACCTTGAGGAGTTTCTAGCAAAGGGGTTCGTCAGGCCAAGTGTATCACCTTGGGGTGTCCAGTGCTATTTGTGAAAGAAGAAAGATGGGACCATACAGATGTGCATTAACTACCTCCAGTTGAACAAAGTTACCATCAAGGACAAGTAGCCGCTGTCGCGTATTGATGATTTGGTTGACCAGTTGCAGCGTGCTAGAGTGTTATCTAAGATCCACTTGAGATCGAGGTACCATCAGTTGAAGATTCGGGACTCGGATATTCCGAAGGCTGCTTTCCGTACTAGATATGGATATTATGAGTTTCTGGTGATGTCCTTCGGCTTGACTAATGCCCCAGCGGCGTTTATGGACTTGATGAATAGGGTGTTCAGGCCTTATACTGATTCGTTTGTCATTGTTTTCATTGATGACATTTTGATTTACTCACGTAGCATGGAGGAGCACGAACAATATTTGAGAGTGGTGCTTCTGACCTTATGGGAACAGAAGCTATATGCTAAGTTCTCCAAGTGTGATTTTTGATTAGATTTTGTGGCATTCTTGGGGCATGTTGTATCAGGAAAAGGTATTAAGGTGGATCCCAAGAAGATTGAGGTAGTTCAGAGTTGGCCTCTTCCTACTTCGGCGACTAAGATCCGGAGCTTCTTGGGGTTAGAAAATTATTATCGCTGGTTCGTGGAGGCTTCTCACCTATCGTAGTACCTTTGACTAGATTGACCCACAAGGGTGCTCAGTTTCGTTGGTCCAATGATTGTGAGGCGAGCTTCCATAAGCTCAAGATAGCTTTGACTATGGCACCAGTCCTAGTGTTGCCTTCCAATTCGGGGATGTATATTGTATATTTCGATGCTTCACGTGTTGGCTTGGGTTGTGTATTGATGCAGGAGGGGCGAGTTATTGCATAAGCTTCACGTCCGCGGAAGCCCCATGAGAAGAATTATCCTGTGCACGATTTGGAGTTGGTTGCAATTGTTCATGCTCTTAAGATCTGAAGGCATTATGTTTATGGGGTGTCCTTTGTGGTTTACACTGATCACCGCAGCTTGCAACATTTGTTCAAGCAAAGGGATCTCAATTTGAGGTACCGTAGTTGGATTGAGTTACTGAAGGACTATGACATCACCATTCTTTATCATCTGGACAAGGTGAATGTGGTCGCGGATGCCTTGATCAGAAAGGTAGAGAGTATGGGTAGCTTGGAATTCTTTTCAGCGGAGGAGAGACCACTAGCCTTGGACAGTCAGTCTTTGTCTAACAGACTTGTGAGGTTTGATATTTCAGAACCCAACTGAATTCTTGCATGCGTCGTAGCCTAGTCTTCACTATTGGAGCAGATTAAGGCTCGACATTTTGATGATCCGCACTTGATGATTCTCATAGATACGGTACTACAGGGTAGTGCCAATGATGTTTCTATCGGCAATGATGGTGTTCTGCGACTCCAGGGTCGTCTATGTGTTCCAAATGTCGATGGCTTGAGGGAGAGGATTCTAGAGAAGGTACATAGTTCTCGATATTCCATTCATCCAGGTGCTACAAAATGATATATCGCAACTAGAGGCAGCATTATTGGTGGTGGCGGATGAAGAAAGACATAGTTGAGTATGTAACTAGATGCCTAAATTGCCAGCAGGTTAAGTATGAGCACGAGAGGACATGAGACATACTCCAGCAGATGACTATACCTGAGTGGAAGTGAGAGTGCATTACCATGGACTTCGTAGTTGGGTTGTCGCAGACTTTGCGGAAGTTTGATGCAGTTTGGGTCATTGTAGACAGATTGACCAAGTCGACACATTTCATTCCTATGATGACTACATATACTTCATAGAGATTGGCCCAAATTTATATCCACGAGATAGTTCGGATGCATGGTGCGTCTGTTTCCATCATATCAAACAGAGGTCCTCAGTTTACTTTGCATTTCTAGAGAGCAGTACAGAGTCAGTTGGGGACCCGTGTAGATCTCAACACCGCATTTCATCCACAGACTGACGGGCAGTCGGAGTGGACAGTTTAAATCTTGGAGAACATGCTCAAAGCATGTGTGATTGACTTTGGGGCACAATGGGATTGGTTCTTGCCTTTGGCCGAGTTTTCTTACAACAACAGTTACTAGTCCAGCATCAATATGGCTCCATTTGAGGCTTTATATGGTCGGCGATGTCGTTCCACCATCGGGTTGTTTGAGCCCGGCGAGGCTAATTTATATGGTACTGATTTGGTGATGGATGCCTTGGAAAAGGTAAAGTTGATTCTAGAATGACTTCGCACATCACAGTCCAGACATAAGAGTTACACGGACCAGAAGGCACGTGACTTATCATTTATGGTAGGCGAGAAGGTTCTCTTGAAAGTCTCGCCGATGAAGGTAATTATGAGATTTGGGAAGAAGGGCAAGTTGAGCCCAAGGTTTGTAGGACCATTTGAGGCGTTGAGACGAGTTGGAGAGGTTGCTTATAAGCTTGCTTTGCCTCCCAATCTATTGGGAGTTCATCCGGTCTTCCACGTGTATATGCTCTGTAGGTATCATGCCGACTTGTCACATGTGTTAGACTTCAGCACGATTCAGTTAGACGAGAGTATGGGTTATGAAGAGGATCCAATTGCCATTGTTGATAGGCAGAATTTCAAGTTGAGATCTAAGAGTATTTCCGCGGTAAGGGTTCAGTGGAGGGGCCAACCAGTCGAGGAGGCGATCTGGGAGTCTGAGGAGGACATGCGGAGTAGATACCCACACTTCTTCAGAACTCCAGGTATGATTTTAGGCTCGTTCGAGGACGAACGTTTATTTAAGAGGTGGAGAATGTAACGACCCGACCGGTCATTTTGCTTTTTAGAACCCCGTTCCTCTAAAAAAGACTCCTCATATTGCTTTTACTGTTTTATGACTTGCGGGGATGGTTAGTTCGAGATTTGGAAGGGTTCGGGTTGAAATTAGAATACTTGGTTCCTTAAGTTGGCCTTAAAAGACTAAGTTTGACTTCGGTCAACATTTTGAGTAAATGACCTCAGAATCAGGATTCGACGGTTCCAATAGGTTCGTATCATGATTTCGAACTTGGGAGTATACTCGGATTGGGTTTGGGATGACCCGGAAGTGTTTCAACGCCTAATATTGGAAGTTGGTTCCTTGAAGGTTCTTGAAGTTCTTTAAATTTGGTTTAGGGTATGTTTTGGTGATATCGAAGTCCTAATAGAATTCCGAGACCGGGCATAGTTCTGTAATGTCATTTAAGACTTGCCTGCAAAATTTGGCGTCATTCCGAGTTGATTTGATAGGAATTGGACGTGTAGAAGTCTTTTTAGAAGTTTTTTAGTGCATGAGTCAATCCATAAGTTTTGACGTCTGATTCGTGGTTCTTGACGTTATTTCAGTGTTTTGATCGCTCGAGCGAGTTTGTATGATGTTATTAGACTAGTGTGGGGGATTGGTGTGGAGCCCCGAGTGAGTTTCGGACGTTAGGGAGGATGAGAAACACTTCAGTTTTCTGGTGTTTCTTGGTAGTTGTTGTAGGTCTCGAAAACGCGATAATTCATTTGCATTTTCGAACATCGCATTTGCGAGGAAGGCTTCGTAATTGCGAAGAAGCTTCAGCTGGGCAGTGTTCGCATTTGCGACACTCTGATTGCATTTGCGATCCCAACAGAGTCCGCATTTGCGACCCCTATATCGCATTTGCGATCTTGGCAGTGGGAGCCCAGGTTCGCATTTGCGGAGAGTTTGTCGCATTCGCAAAACATGTGTCGCAATTGCGACATCAGAGACTTGTGCACAACGTATTAAATGCGGGACTTAGACCATTTAACTCATTTTCTTTCATCTCTTGGGCGATTTTTGGAGCTTTTGGAAGAGGGGTTTCACCTATCACTTTGAGGTAAGTAATTTCTACACAACATGAATTAAATAGATACATTATGGGTAGATTAACATGTAAAACCTGATGAAATCAAGGGTTTAGATGAAAACCTAAGTTTTGGGTAAAAATGGGATTTGATCACGAAAATGGTTATGAAATTTGATTAAAACATATATTTCACTTCATGAGGTTATGGGTAACAATTTGCTTCGAAAATTTCCAGAATCCGGGCACGTGGGCCCGAGAGGCAAATTTTGGGAACTCTTCAATAGGGGTTGGATCACTTTAATAGTTAGGACATGAACTTTTGAGCATAAATTGACTATCTTATATAACATTTGACTAGTTTCGAGTCGTTTGGCATCAATCTGAGGGTTTGAGCACAATCTTGGATCGGAAAGTGGGTTTTGAGACAAGGTGAACTTAATCAATATGCACTTCTATTTGTGGGGCTACATGCGCACGAAGTGACGAGAGTCTGTGCATAGCTACTATTCATGCTTATGTCTGGTAGATTTAGGTTTACACCATGTTTTGTTGATCTTGTTGCTTGTTTATGGTTAAAATTGTTTGGATTAAAGCGTAGGTTGAGGATTTCAATATTTTAAAGGTTCATAGTTGAATTCCTTATTTTGGAAAAAGGAATTGAGGGATATTATGTTAACTTGAGAAAATCTATGTTCAACCGCTTCACAAGTATATTTCGCGAGTAGGGTAAATTTTCACTACTCTCATGTGAGCGGGTCGTTCCCCTCGACAGGTTAATTGACGTATCTATGGTTCAGGTCGTACGTCCTCGTCATAATTCGTGCGTAAAGATAATTGGACCCCTTTTATATTTAATATTGTTTCATGAACTTGAAAGGTGAAAGTATTAGATGAGAGAAATGACTTGGTTCTTACTTGGAATGAGAGGATTGTTTACTTATTTTTCTGCTCGGAGTTCTATTATCATTTAATATATCATGTTTAATTAGAACTTCATATTATTATATTTTTGGCCCATAGTAAGTGTCGAAGTCGACCCCTCGTCACTACTTCGTCGAGGTTAGATTAGATACTTACTTGGTACATCTTGTTTATGTACTCACGCTACACTTCTGCACTTGATGTGCAGGATCTGAGACATGTGTATCTAGTTATCAGTTCGGGGCGCACACTTGACTTCTGGTTCGATACTGCACGGTGAGCTGCCCTTCCGAGCCGTTCAGCAGCAGCCGGAGTCTCTCTTTTGATTTATTTCCTGTCTATTCTCTTTTGGACAGTAGAGTAAAAATCTTTTGTATATTCTACTAGCATCCCATATACTTGTGACACTAGATCTTGGCACACACTAGTAGACTTGTAATTTTGGTTTTATTCCTACGGTCATAAATAAATTTTTATCAATTTAAATCTGTTTTCTACTAAATCTATTATATTAAGGAAAGTTATTTACTTGAAAAAACGTATTAAAATGGGAAATCACTAGATTGTTCATTGTTGGCTTGCCTAGCAATGGTACTAGGCGCCATCGCAGCCTAAAATGGAATTGGGTCGTGACAAAAACTATTCTAGCGTTGACTTGCCTAGAAAGTGAAATGTTAGGCGTCATCATGGTCCCGATGGTGGGGATTCCGAGGAAACAACCTTTCTACCTTCCTCAGGTAGGAGTAAGGTCTGCGTACATTTTACCCTCCCCAAACTCCACTAGTGAGATTACACTAGATGTTGTTGTATAATTAATTTCTGGAGGTATCCTTTTTATTCTTCAATTTTCTTTTTTTGAATGATTTGACTTTGTTTAAACTTGTATTTTACTTCTATTTATAGTTGTTATTTGAGGATGATCCTTTGGTCCATACATAAGTGTTGCAATGTTTGATATTTCGATTATATAAAAACTGAAAGATGGTCGACCAAGGGCATACATGTCATTTCATAAAAGTTTCATGTTTTTATTTCTTCAATGCAAAACTATGCCATCTTGATACAAGTGGACCTCACATTTCTTTAGCCACAACTCTTCTTTAAATGCACTATGCATGTGTTAATTAGACTGTTTGTGTAGTACAAATGCTCATTTCTAACATTTTTCTCATTTTGCAAAATTATTAATTTTGTCTTATTAAAATAGAAGTTTTCATAGAGAAAGTAAAATTATATTTTAAATAATACCGCAACAAAAAGAAATATCGATATTTACAAGATTTTCATCTATAGAGTACTATCAGCAATTTGAAACTAAGAATTAAATGGTTTTCATCTAAATACTATTTGAATGCGATTTCAAACTAAATATTTTCATATTCAAAAGTACTTTTAAAAAATATAGCTTGTTAAATCTCAAAAGTTAATTTAAGTAATGAGATTTGTTCCTACTGTACTATGAGGATATATCTTATATACTTAGTTGATGTGATAATTTAATCTATATGGTTTGAACTCTATTCTTCCATGATAAGTTTTCAACTATCAGTAGATTGTCTTAAACATTATTTGTTATAATTTTTATTTTGTTTCATTATGAAAATTAACACATGATAATTCCAAAAAATAAATAAAAATATTTCTCTCATCTCCTTAAATTGAGGAAAACATAAAAATCTATATATTTATATAGAATTCTATCAAATGTTTATTATTCTCTCACCAGTTAACATCAATTTAAACGAGTTATACTAAAATATAATTTGAATTACTATATTGAATTACTACAATTTTATATCATATTCATATTTTTTTTAGTGCCTATTACTCTCTTTGTTTGAAGTAGTAAATTGCCTCATTAAGAATTTCTCTTAATTTTAATGTATACAAGATATAAAATCATAAATTTTTTTCATCTTTTATCGTAATGTAAATAATGACGTTGTTCGTTTAAACTTTCAT
Source organism: Nicotiana undulata (assembly GCA_005239495.1). Lineage (NCBI taxonomy): Eukaryota > Viridiplantae > Streptophyta > Magnoliopsida > Solanales > Solanaceae > Nicotiana > Nicotiana undulata. The sequence continues at coordinate 82,351 of ML268644.1, forward strand.
CAAGTAGATGATTGTTCCCACTGTTGAAGTACTTGCGAGACCAATTTGGATGTATTCAATATTAGTTTACAGACAGATTGAAAAGCTTTTTATTCTAGAAAACTATTAATATAGATCACACTTGTTGCTTTTTAATGTATTCTTTTGTAAGATATTCGAATATAGTGGGGAAATGATACCATAGAATAATACATATGTTACCCCCTAAAATATGGACCAAATCTCTATTACACACTTTCTGACCACGAAAATTATCTTACACGCTCAATTTTTCCAAAGTGTGTCTAATACACAACTATTTTGTTACGTGGCTCGCGCGTGCTTAACGAGAAAAATGAGCGCGTAAAACTTGTAAATATTTTTTCGAAATCGATATTTTTAGTGCCACGTGTCAAAATAATAGTAGTATTTTCCTTATTTCCAATTTTATCAAATTAAAAAAGCTTCTAAGCATTCTTTTTATCTCGGTCTTCCCCAAACAACCAGGAACCACCCCCCTTCCCTCCTCCTCGGTCTTCCCCAAACTCTCTTCCTGTTTCGTTCTTTCTCTGTCATTTACAAAATACACCAAAACTCATGATGAAGAATTTAATGAAGGTAATGCAAATTTTCCTTAAAATTGCCTTCCAAACTTCTCGTGCTTCATTTTCTATCATTAAAACCCGCAAAACATCTAATCTTTACATAAATAATTTTTTCTATTTCATAAGAATTGACTGAAATGATAAAATCACCAACTCAGTTTTTGTCATATAAGGGAAGATTTGAGATTTTATTAACACTAAAGTTGTTTAATTCATGAAAACGAGATTTGTTTAATTCATAAAGATGAAAATTTGACTTTGATTTGCTTTGTTTAGTTGTGGTATGAGATCTGAAAATGGAGGAGAAAAATAGGGAACAAAATAACTGCAATTTTAGTTTCATCTCTTTCATTCTTGGTCTTGGGTTTGTTATAGCAATTAAATCTTCGTGGAGGTTAAGAAGCAATGACAATGGGTTTTTTCCGGTGGTGTCAATTGTGGCAGAAGGCAAAGGAAGATGGATATTTTAGAGGATTTTTTAAAATTGACGGTATAAGAGTAATCTTAAATATTTTCTCTTAGCAAATAATAAAGACACATGTCATGGGCTTATCGGTGCGTGACACTCCACATTTTTTTTAAACTGGTAAAGAAAAGAGGCGTGTATAAGACACACGCTGAAAATGTTGAGTGTGTAAGTTTTCGTGCTCAGAAAGTGTGTAATAGGGATTTGATACATAATTCAGGGGGTAACTTATGTATTTTTACTAATCCCATTGATATCAAATTTTCAATTTGATGTTTGTGTTTGACATCGCCTAGAGGTTAAAATGAGTATTATAGCACGAAATCTTTTTTATGTTAATTGGAGCAACTTAATAAGTTATAATTTATAGTTTTATTTTATGTATATTATTAAAATAAATTAATCGTAAAATGTGATCCCCAATATCATTCTCTATTCATGACTAACTGGACATAATAATGATTATTTATTTATCCAAAAATTAACTAAATACCATCAAACAATAATTTTAATAAGATTGTAATATTGCGCCCGTATACGGGCCTTTCCTCATCTAGTTATCTAAACATGAGAATAAAAGTTTCGACCAACAAAATAAGAAACTGATTAAGTTTAAATAAAAATTTGCAATATTGAATGAGGTAGTTTTTTTTTTGGGTCAAGAATATGCATTTTTATTAATAAATTAACGAGGATTACAAGGAGCTATATTGGGTAGTCTTTTCTTATGCTCTATACTTTATAGATAATGTTTATAAGAAGAAAAAAAAATACTCCGATCATCTCCATTATATATATTTTTTACAATTTTTAAAACCATCTAGAGATTGTTGTTGACATGTTATAGTGCTTGATGGACCAAGAAAGAATATTGGGTCTTAAATACAGTAAATTGAATTATGTATTTTTATTAACTACCACCATTTTATGTTTGGATTGATATTGTACTTGTAAAAGTATTTACATATAGAAATGAGTTATACTGACCAATTTGATGGGCTTATTTACTAGAAAAAAGTAAAACATAAAAACTTGTTGAACACGAAAGATCTCGTATATTTTCAATTAGCAACTGAACCAGATGCGAATCCATCCACAATAGTTACAATACATTGTCACGATCCAAAAGAGTCGTGATGACACCTAGTCTCCCAACTAGATAAGCCGGTCATTCAACATTATTTCAAATTATGAAAACATGCATGAACAAAAACCGAGTTTAACATAAATGCGTAAATAAGAGTAACACAGGATAATGCGTAAAATAAACAACCTAATATCCCAAAACTACGTGGTACAAAGTCACAAGCTTTAACTGAATACACGATATCAATCTCAAAATACAGTACTGTCTGAAATACACAAACAATCAAAATGAAACAAGAGGGTGACTCTGAGGCCTGCGGCCGGATCGTGTAGGTAGACCTTGAAGTCTTTGGTGTGTGTAATGCCTCACTGCCGATTAGTCTGGTCCGTAGTAACTGGATCTGCACACCAAATAGTACAGAAGCGTAGTATGAGTACACCCAATAGCTACCCAATAAGTATCAAGACTAACATATGTGGAGTAATGACGGGGTACAAATCGTTTGATACTCACTAGACAAATAACCCATGCAATAAATATATCAATAAAACAAATAACTGAAATTTATCTGAAAACAATAATCACAACCCCTTTGGAACATGTAATAACAACACAATGTAGTAAAACTCATTTTGATCATGAAACATCAAATAGAGGTAGGCCATGTGATGAAATGTCAAATATAACCATTAAGTCAGGTAAGTGCCAAACATAAGCTTGTCACGACCCGAAATTCCATCATTCAGGTCATGACTGCGTCTAACGTTGAACCCGCTAGACAAGACAATGTACACAAGTAATCTAACTTTTGCAACCCAATTCGACAGTAGTAAAGAAAATACCTTTAAATGTCTTAACAGAAATAACAGAACACTTTAGAATTTTAACAGCGGAAATGTAATAGAAATTCGAAAATGCAACGTGAAATAGTAAAATACATAACGTCGCATAAGCCCAAAACCGGGGTGTCACAACTCACGAACTATCTAAACAGAGTGCTAAATACAGAGTCTGAAAAAAAATACATAATTGTCTTGAAACTAGGAAAAAGGTAAGACAATAAGGAATCCAAAGGCAGGAGAGATACCAAGGCCCACGAACGCCAACAAGTATACCTTGAAGCTCTGGGTGGACTGAAGGTGACTCCCTCAATGCGGTCCACCGGGTCCGGA
>ML268649.1:0-12771 GCA_005239495.1 Nicotiana undulata
TTTGACCTGAAATTTTGCAGACAAGTCCAAAATGACATTACGAACTTGTTCCAACTGTCGGAACCCCATTCCGACCCCGATAGCTTATTTTCCACTGCCGTCCGGAATCGCCAAAAACCAACTTTCGCCAATTCAAGCCTAATTCTACACCGGACATCACAAAATTATTCTGAACACACTCCTAAGTCCAAATCACCTAACGAAGCTATNATGCAGGTTTTACGTAACGACAGACCGGGTCGTTACAACATAATTCACAACAGTTGGCGAAAAACTTAAGATATACTACGTAGTTCCCATGAGTTGGCGGAAAACTTAACTGGTAGGAGAAAAGGAAAACCAGGTCGGTGGCACTAGTCACTAATAGGGCTTCTTATCGGGCGGATTGGGCGGTTATTTACTCTTAACGGTTTGGCTTATCGGTTATCGACTTTTAAATGTATTAATCCGCTAGCCACCCAATAAGATATCGGGCGGATTGGTATCGGTTTACCTCTTATCGGACGGTTATCGGGCAGTTTATCGGCCTAATTCTACCTATGGTAATCGTGTTGATTTAGAAGCGCAACACTCCCTGCCAGTATACACTTAAGTATTTGCAACAAATATTTTTCAGAATTCAGTACTTCAGTTAACGTCCATTGTCAAATTACTGAATGACAGTACTAAAAAACAGAACACATTTGCAAAAATTAACCTGTTCATGGAAGTTTTAGGGGTTTATTTTGAACCTTACTTCATAGACGAATCCAGCTTGGATATATATAACTATGATATTTAAATAATATTGGACTGCACAAAGACAATACTGTATGACAAAGAAATGCTTCCAAGCGATCCTTCAACTTATAATACTTATTTTCTATAAATAAAAGTCAATAAAATTGTTCTTATTAAAATGAGTATTAACATAAATCATATTCAACACTTGTAACATCAAAATTCAATGATCCACGTTCTTGCTAGTAGAGTAGAAATGGCTGTGAAAAGAATGAGGAGCAGATATAAGACTTCTGTCTAAAACAAGCATGACTAAGGATCACTCAGATTCTGGTCCTGCTATTTTGGTTGATTCTGTGTAGAAACTTGGAGACTTTAAAAGCAGAACTAACTGAGAGCAACGCTAATTTCCAATTTCTGTTCCTCCCCCACTGCCAAAGTTGTTCAACAAGGACTCGAGGTGTTTAATTTCCTTCGGTATTGATGCAATAAGTACCTGTTTCCAGTAGGGCAGAAAATCAGGTCTTCAACACTACTATGTTTCGGAAGTGATCAAAGTATTAGAGATTATATGAAATGGTACTATGATGGATCCAATGTCGGACACTGAAGAAATAATGCTTCCCACTGTTAGTTAAATTAACAGTAAATACACACTTATATACAATAAATACTTAAGGCTTTGATGGGTTATATCTTGCATGAGTGATTCTAAAAGTCCTATATTTGGGGTGCTTGCTTGACTGCCAGTAAGTCCGAAAGTCGAAGTGTCCAATGAAGAACAATCTGAAGATGAAGCAAGCACAACACCTTTTGAGTTGGACTTTACATACTCACAAAATAATGAAGTCATGTACTTTGTCAATTCTGCTTGTATAGTTGGTCCCTGATCTACACCAAACATCTTTACAAGTGCATAGCCAACCGATTCGATCTTGTAACGTGGATCCAAAATACATGAGATAAAAATTATCTTGTTCATTTTCCCTGGATCACCCCAATACTTATCAAACTTTTCTTTCATATTCTTTGCCATTTCACTTAAAATTGTATCTTCATTTGCTATCAATTGCTTCAAATAAACAGCAACAGCGCAAATTTCAAGAAAATGAATATTAGATGTAACATAACGTGATCCAGATATCTTCAAAGTGAGAAGATAGAAGATTTCAAGAAACTTTGTAATTCTTTTTACATTCTCCCAATCACTACCCAAAAGTTCACCTGTAGGAATTCCAACATCAATATAAGAATGCTCAAGATAATGTCTCAAGCCAATTTCACTAGAAGCATAATGTGAAAATGCACTTTCAAATTCAATAGCCCTACGCAACATCAAGTAGGTGGAATTCCACCTAGTTGGAACATCTAAGCATAAAGTTTTTTTACAATTGAGTTGTTCATCATCAAAACATTCTTGAAACCTCTTCAACCTCGCAGGAGACTGCCTAACATATCTCACTGCATGCCTAACACGTTCAATAGACACTGAAGATTCTTTTAAACCATCCTGGACCACAAGATTCATGATGTGAGCCATACATCTCACGTGAAGGTGAGTACCATTCATCAAATTAGTACCCATTTTTGTTAATTGCTTAGATAATTCTTTTACTGTCACGTCATTTGAGCTTGCATTATCAACTGTGACAGTAAAGGTCTTATTGATCCCCCACTCACGTAAGCACGTACCTATACCATTTTCCATATCTTCGCCTTTATGACTAACAATAGGACAAAAATTAATTATTCTCTTATGCATATTCCATTCATTATCAATCCAATGTGCAGTGATACACATGTAATTGATTCTTTGTATAGAAGTCCAGGTATCAGTGGTAATACATATTCTTTGTTTTATTTCTATAAAAAACCTCTTCAACTTTTGCGTTTCTTCATTAAAAAAGTCAAAACAATCCCTAGTTACAGTACTACGGGAAGGGATCCGAAAATAAGGTTGCGCCACTTTCATAAATTCTCTAAAACCTTCTTTCTCAACAAAGCTAAAAGGAAGCTCATCAACTATTACCATACGGCATAACGCCTTCCTACGTTCTTCTTGATCAAATTTCCAAGTAACAACAACTACGTCACCCTGACTACCCCCAGGAGCAGATTGAAAGCCTAAATTTGATTGTTTTTTATCAACAATAGTAGGGCGTTTAGGACACTTAAGCATATGAGAAAGAAGTGTCGACGTACCGTCTTTGGTCTTAAATACGTACTCAATAAAGCAATAGTTACATTTTGCTTTTGTACTCCCTTCAGAAGTAGTAATTTCTGTAAAATTATCCCACACAACTGACCTTTTTCTCCTTTTTTTGGTTATATTTGACTCTGTTGTTTGAGCTTGACTTGTTGCATTTGAATTAGAAGCTCCACTTTCCCCCATCGTCACCTTATCACTTTGTATATTTTCATCCATGTATGAGTCACTGCAAACAATAAAAGAAAAGGAATGAGAATAAAGTTGAAATTCTGAAATTCTGACAAAGATTTGAAGCTGAAATTCTGACAAAGATTTGAAGCTGAAATTCTGAAATTCTAACAAAGATTTGAAGCTGAAATTCTGANGAAGCACAAATGAGCAAAAACACCAAATCATCACGAATATAAATACATGACTGTAATTCCTTGGAATATTGCAAATGCTTATATGGATATGGTACTGTATGAAGTCATGTACTTCTCTTTTGTAAGTTTTTCAAGCAAAACTCATGCAATGTTCTAAATCACCATTAAGTCTCCTATTAGCGACCATAACTACACTTATGTTAAGTAGATCATTGAAAATTCGAGCTCCATATTCTCTGTATCAATATTAAGTACAAACTCTTCACACCCAACCAAAAGGAACTCTAAGTTGAAACATACTCAATCAAGAAAGCATCAAACAGATAATATACAATGGCTATCAATAGGGAGTAAAATCACACTCATTTTCAAAAACATTAATTTGATATCAGCTATATTGCAGAAGAAATCACTTCATATTAAATTTGAGAATATGCTTTTCTGGTCCTCGTAAAATAAAGGAAATATGGTTTGAGGTATTTGTTGAATTATCTTGTGTATGTCAGCATATATTTCCATTAGTAACAGTGCAAAGACTTTTTTTCATTGTCAAAGTTTGGGCAGATTATCTAAAACATGCTTGATTTATTTTCTCGTCATTTTATAAGGTTGTGTGTCATGTGAAACAAAGAGAGAGATATGAAGAATGTTTAGTATCACTATGCACAAACAATGACGAAAACACTTTACTTTGATTTTAAATCCAATTTTAAAAAAAATGTAATAGAAACAGTAATAGAAACTTACCAGATTTTAGGCGAAACAGAGAGAGGGAGACCGGAGAGGCGGAGACGGCGAGTCACAAGTAGACCGGAGATGGCTGTCGCCTGTCGGGCGTCGGCCGGTGAAGTGAAGTCGACGAGGACGAGGACGAGCCGACGAGGAGACTGGAGAGTAGTCGTACAGACTGTACCGAGTAGGCGTTAGGAAATAGGAATTTTAGGGTTTCTGTATTCTGTTTGTTTAAGAATTAGGATTTAGGACTAGAGAGTGGAAGTGTTTTTGTGTTTTTGTTTTGATATTTAATATATAATATATAATTATATATGGATAAAAATAAATTTTATATTATTAACGGGTTAACGGATTAGCCGTTAAGAAAATTGAATAATCCGCTCCCAAACCGATAAGCCGTTAATTAAAAAATTCCAATCCGTTCCCCGTCCGTTAAACCGTTAACCCGATACCAGGCCATTAAGCTTCGGTTCGGTTCGGTTTTTGGTTTCGGATCGGTTTTGAACACCCCTAGTCACTAATAGCCCGTTTGGCCAAGCTTCTAAAATCAGCTTATTTTGAGAAGTGCTTTTATCAAAAGTACTTTTAAAAAAAGTGCTTTTGTTGAGAAGTAGTTTGTGTTTGGTTAATTAATTTGAAAAGCACTTTTAAGCAGTAATTAGTGTTTGGCCAAGCTTTTGAAAACCGCTTCTAAGTGTATTTTGCACAAAAGTGCTTCTCAGAAAAGTGCTTTTGGAGAGAAGCTACTTTTTTCTGCTTCTCCTCAAAAATACTTGTTTTCCATCCAAAAGCTTGGCCAAACATCTCAATTTTTGACCAAAAGTGCTTTTGGCCCCAAAAAAAATACTTTTGGCCCAAAAGAAAGCTTGGCCAAATAGGCTATAACTCCGGTTGGTCTACTGGGTACTTGATTATCACGTACTGCTCTTATTGATGTCTTAATAATTTTACTCAGTATAAAAAGGTCAGTCCATTATGACGGTGTCCGGGAGAAATTTAAAAATAGTCATATTTATAAGTTGTCATTGAAAAATAGTCAAAGTTTCAAGAGTAACCGAAATTTAGACACTTTTCATGTAAAGAAAAATCTAACGAAAATAATGTGCAAAATACGGAAAATACTCCAAAATAATATACTGGAGTTCCAGTATACTATACTGGAACTCCAGTATAAAATACTCAATTTCCAGCATAATATACTGGAGTTCCAGTATAATATATCGGTCCAGCATAATATGCTGGAAGTTCATACACAGGTACTCCAATCTCCAGTATATTATGTTGGAACTTTCCGCGTGTTGGAATTCCAACATAATATGTTGGAAGTTCATACACAAGTGCACCAATTTTCTGTATATTATGCGGGAATTTTTCGTATTGCAGCAAAATAATAGTTATTTTTCAATAACTTTGCACACACTGACTATTTATTGAAAGACCAGTTCAAAAACTGAGTAGCCCGTGCTATTTTTAAGGTGCAGTTGCATCTTCCAAAAAGAGTGTGAAGTTAGTATTGGGCCTTAACTCGTTCCAACCAGTAAACGTGGAGTCCTCTTTCTGAATCAACTGTGTTAGATGATAAAAGCCATCTTTCCTTTATAAAATATTTTATGGGAATATTGTCTTTCACGGATGATATGTTTCCGGAAAATGTTTATCGCTATTTGGTCCGTAGGAAAAAACAAATTACGGAAAAAATATGTATTCTAGAAAATTGGAAAATATTTTTATGAAATCTTTTGGGTACTAAGATTGATCATATAATATTTTAGTGTAAGTTGAAGCAATTGACAAAAAATTAAAAAGTCAAAGATAGTCGCAAGAAGAATATTTTTTCCTCTTTTCATCAGGTAGCCGAACACGATTCTAATGAGTTTATGTCATACTAACACAATCTCTTCGTATTTAAAAGCTGGCGCCAGTCTCTTATTGAATTAGCAACCTCTAGAAATAGTCCCTTATCTACGTCTAGGAATAATAACTCTAATGAACAATGACTTCATGAATCTATGCCTACCATAAGCCTCTATGATTTATTGAAGATACAGCATAGGTATAAGTAGGAGAGAGTAGGTTTCACTGTTTTAGCATTTGTCTCAACAAATATGGAAAACCATCTAAATATAGGAGTATGGGTGTGTGGTCAGGGAGCAGTTGTAACACGATGCAGTACGTCACGTGACATATCACATGCCTCACCTAAGCAGCAAATTGCCTAGGGGCTTCTTTCACTTCGAGACTGTTTTATGGCACAATTGGCCCAATTCGACATCGTATGTTAGGTAAAACATCGTCTCTATTGTGTATGTATATATGGCTGGGTCAAATCGAATGCATCACCTTACAATTACCGTATGGATTTAAAATGTATATACACTTATGGTATATTATAATACTAAAAGTATAGATAATACTGTAGATTAACTAATAGATTCAATGTAGCCTCTATCTTTATTTCATTCCTGGGCAGTTTTGTAATTAATAAAATGATAAAATCTGCTATGAAATAATTAACCTACACTAATTGTGTTAATACCCTTTAAGTCATCAGCAGGGATATCACTTAAATATATTACATTTATACTAGTAATATCATAAATTGTTGCATGGAACATTTATAGGATTATCAGAACAGAACAGCCGACTAAAAAGATATACTTATAGGCATTGGGACATAAAAATTATATATTTTGTAAAAATTAAAAATTTGGAGTAAAGTTAAAAAATAATATTCTGAATTTGAAATTATGTTTGGACAGCAAAAACATTAGCAGTTTTGTGCTGTTGGGGGAGAAACCACTCACAAAACTCACGTACGCAAATTGAGGTTTTGATATTTATGAACAAACTGGCTACTTAGAAAGAAACTCTTTACAGATGAGCAAAACTGAAAAGTTTTCCGTAAGATAATATACGTATCTAAAAATAATTTATGTGCCATTCTACACTTCTTTTGTTGTGGTGGGAGGGAAAAGGGGGAGGGAGGGGGGGAATCTTATCAAGTCAATTGAGTTGCCAATTCGGTGTCTCTAGTCTTATGAACCATGGACGTGGGTATACCAGTCTTTTTCAATAAGCATGAAGATGTCAGAGTTATTATGTTTGAGAGAGACAATGAAATGAAAAACTAAAAGTTAGAGAGAAAGAATAAAAAAAATGAGTAAGTAATAAGCTGATTAGTCTGACACATCTAACACAGACCATTTGACAACAGTTGACAACCGCAACCCTCCACCTCCTGCCGGCAGCTCTCCTCCGCCGCCGCCGCCTCCTTCTCATCAACCCCTTGCTCCTTCAATATTCCATAATGGTCCACAAAAAATACAACACCTATGATCTCCTATTACTCTAGCTAGACCCCTACTACTTTCAAAGTGTTATGACTTGTCCATTAATTCTTTCTCTCTTGAGTTTACTTTTGATGATAACTGTATAGTACGTAGAAGCTTATTGAAAAGCAAAATTTTTGTCCTTATTGCCAATTTCTTGTCTGCTCAGAGTTTGTTGAACTGAAAATTATGGCTTCTTTTTCTTTATTTGTTGAGACGAGATTAAACAGAGAAACAGAACATTAAACCTTACCTTCTTGGTCCCATCTCAGTATTCTTCTTACTTTAACTGAACATCCATATGTAGACACGCACGCGACTCTCTTTTACACCCCCCCCCCCTCCAACCAAACAAACCCCAAATTCTTATTTCTAACTTCTCTAAGCTAAAGTAAAGACCTATAAAGCTTATTTGCCAGACTTTGTCTTCGTGCAACGTCCGTACACAAAAGTCCATCACTAATTCTATATTTTATTTTCATTATAGTCTTCCCTCAGCTTTTTCTCTCGGTTAATCTCAAGAGAACCAGAAGAAGCCAGGTGGTGGTTATTTAATTCTTTGCCTCATTTATAAGTGGTGAAGTCTACCAAGATTGTGTTTGATTTTGTGGGATTTGTATTGAGATATTTCATCTCTTAAATTTAAGTTTCTTGTAGATGAGATGACCCCAAATGAAGCATAATCTTCTTGTTGACTAGAAGTTTGAGATTTAATTTCAAACATATCTCTAGGGTTGAAACAGTTGAGAGTTTTTGACTTGCATGCAGTTATTAAATCTCCCAACCAAAAAAATCTGATATTTTAATCTGTAGTGAGATTAGGATTGAAGAAGTTATTTCAGAAGAGCAGTATAAAACCCCTAGAAAGTTTCTTTTTCATCACTACGGAAAAAGTTGGTGATGGAGCAAGGAAGATCTGGAGGAGAGAGTGATCGGAATCAGCAACGAAAAATGAAGATGCCGGAAAACCTCTCAGCGGTGGCACAACCGCCGCAGCCACCGCCGCAGAAATGTCCTCGTTGTGATTCAAACAACACTAAGTTTTGCTACTACAACAACTACAGTTTGACTCAGCCACGGTATTTCTGCAAGACCTGTAGGAGGTATTGGACTCAAGGTGGAACCCTAAGGAATGTCCCCGTCGGCGGTGGTCGCCGGAAAGGAAAATGCACGACGAGAGGCGGCGGCGGTTCATCATCTTCTTCAGCTGGTGAAAGTTCATCAAGATCTTCTCAAGGCGCTCAACTTCCACCGGTAGTACCCGTAAATATGACAACCAATTTGTCAGCAGCAGCTGCTTTTTTCTCAGGTAACAGTATTTCAGGATCTCAGCCTCTGAATTCTTTGTATTCTAGCGGTGGATTTCTGTCTTCTTTAGCTGCCATGCAATCACAAGGTGTCAATCAAACCAGTAATAGCCAATTTGGTGGTACTAGTAATACACTACTGTTGCAAGGTTTCCATAATATTCCTAAGGAACCACAACAAAGTGGTTTTTACCAAATGGTCAATAAAGAGAAGTCCAATGAATCATCCTTTCACCTATCTGATCAAACCCTGCAATTTCAACATACAAGGCCTCTGGGTTCTTGGACACAGAGGTTCATCAACAACAACAACATGGATTCTTGGAACAGCTCCGCCGGTAGCAGCAGCGGCAGTGGAGGAGCTACCAATAGCACCGCCGCTGGTTCATCTCTCAGCCCTAATCAGTGGCCTGATATGCCGGGGTTTGGCCCATCTCCATGAGATATTAGGGTTTCTTTGGATTTTGGTTTTTTACATACTGAATTGTTAGTGCTTCCATATCATTTTTCTTGATTGAATATTGGGCTTTTGGGGGTATCTGAGTTTTGATCAATCTTCATCCCAAGGAAATGAATGGATCGGAAGAAGCTTTTTAACGGTATGGTATTTAATTTTCTACGTTTTTATTTCTTGTAAAACGCAGAAAATATAATATTTATGTGGAGACATGAACGAAAAAAAGGGTTGTCTAGCTAGCTAAAATTGTTGTATGATATTTACCTTCTTATAGAGAATTTGTGGATTGGGTTAGGTTTGTATTTTTTGAAACTTTTGATCAAAAGTTAAATGTGTTTTGTATGTTAGCTCTTCTTTTTTGTTGCTTTAATTCAGCTTTATTAATGTGCTACTCTATCAGTTAGTTAAAAAAGCAAAAAGAAACTTGCTTGTTCGCTTTGCTTATTTGTTATTTAGAGTTATAGAGTGTGAAAAAGTTGTTCAAAAAGATAACTACCATGTGTAAAGAGAGAATTTTATGCATGGAGAGATTGAGTGGTGAGCTCATCTCTAGCCAAAAAGTGATAGACATCAAATGGACTTTCGGGAAGTGGAAGTAGAGATCACTTCATTAGTTGAGATATTACATTAATTTGTGGTTTCAATGTGGCAATTGGCAGGTTTTAATTCCTAATATCTTTAGCTGTTCTGCATGAATTTGGCATACCCTAGTGTGGAATAGTTAGGACTTTGGAGTAATTAGTATAGTTAACGAGTAGTACTGGTTTGGCTGAATATTTAATTTGTATTCTTTTCATAATGGCATGATGAATTAAAAGCAACACGCACACATTCCCTTTTGAAATAATCAAATGGATTTGGTAGATATGGGGGGAAGAGGGTGGTCATACCTGAACCAAAAATTAAAGTTGGACACGTCTGATATGCACCTTTGTTTAAATATTTTATATGTTGTCCTAAGTATAAATTAAGTTTAATAATAAAGTTTGTTTCCTGGAACATGAATAAACAAACATAAAGTAGAGTACTCTTTTTTCCCTGTGGAGGGGTTGTGGTTTTCGAGCAAAGCATATCTTTGGTCTGCCATGGGTTTAGATCTTCCTCAGAGAATATTGGCAGGTTGGAAATGAAATCTCTTGGGTCTTAGACTTCCCTATGGGATGATCAATCTATCTGTTGGGAGAATAACCCTCATTTTCTTAATTCTTTTAGTTTTACGATAGTTCTCTGACTGACCACTATGGTTTCCTCGTTCGAGGATGATTATACATTGTCATTAGTTATTGGAGTACTAATTTAATTACTACTACTCCCTCCGATCCAATCCAATTTAACTTCCCAGATAGTTATACCTTAAGGGATCGTTTGGTATGAGGTATAAGAGTAGTATACAAATTTAATACTGCCTTAATACCTTGTTTGGTTAGCAAATCAGGTATAAGTTATTCTGGTGTTAATTTTAACACTGAGATAACTTATACCTTATAGAAGGTGGATAATTAGCACCGGTATAACTTATATCTTCTTCTTTAAAATTATGCAATTGTCATTCTTAATACAACATACCAAACAATGAATAAACAACAACCCCAACATAACTTATCCCAATATAACTTATATCGGTATAAATCGTATTCCAACAAAACGACCCCTTACAGAAAATTGGAAGGATGAAATAATTTGTTATTCAACCTGCATTGTTGTAACAAACAACAATAAACATTAAATTTTCTGAAATAGAAACATAAAGAGAAAGTTAGTAGAACCAAAATGAAAAAATAATATAGGATTAACTCGAGCCCACTGAATGCACAGTGTGTTCTTAATAAAATATTCCCTCAAGTACCCGAGGTGTTGGAATATTAGCCTACCAGGATAGAAAGATTTAACTCACCAGTGTATTGGTACCAAAAACGTCGGTGAACTTCGAACCACTCAATGGTCGTAAAACACAGTGGAAAATGTTGTAGAAGAAGAAGAAGATTATCAGAAAATTTAATAAGTAAAGATTCTGCGATTCAAGGCATATTTATAGACTATTTGACATTGTTTCTGGAAAAGTTTGCAACCTTTCAGAAACAACCATAACTGTTGGAACAGGTGGGAATATTTCTGTTGAAATATTGCGGGAAAAAATAAATGAATTTGAAATAATCCGTGAAAGAAAACGGACCGGACCGGGTCGCGGGTCTTGGATTATTCCGATTGAATTTTTCTTAATTAATTAAATAATTGAAAGAAATTTTATCCAAAAAAATTAATCGTCAAACGATGACGACGACGCGTGAGGCTTGCCTTCTTCTTGACTCTTTAAGAGCTAGAGAAGAGCAATTATATATTGTCACGACCCTAAATCCTAACAGGCCGTGATGGCGCCTATCGTGGTACTAGGCTAGCCAACCATCACATTGCTACGCTTTTGTTCAATTAAAATAGTTCACAATTAAATAATAAGCAAGCAACCACATCATAATTAATATAATTAAATATTAGCATTCCCATATTAACCTAAACAACCTTCCAAGAACTAGAGTCAGTAGTCATGAGCATCTAAGAATAAATAAATCTAACTCTGCTAAAACTATAACATATGTCTCTGAATCAAATGCTAAACTAAATAAGGAAGGGAAATGGAGAAGCTGTGGACGCTGGACAGCTACCTCGAAATCCCGTGAAATGCTGCTATCAACTGCGTCAGCTACTGCTGCGAACTAGTACCTGGATCTGTGCACAGAGGCACAGGGAGTCTTTATGAGTACGCCAACTCAGTAGTAATGAAAATAAATCACAGTCTGAGTAATATAAACACACAGAACATGTACACAATTCCACAAACCAGTAAAACACCAAGTCACCACGTGACATTCATCAAATAATGAGTTCGAAATCAGTTTTCAGAAAAACCTTCGAAACAAGTGCAATATCAGTATATCTCAGTAAAATTCTCAGTAAAACCAGTGTGAAAACGAAGTAAATCATAGTTTGAAAACTCAGTAAAATCTTTCATAAAACTGCCCCTCGGGC
This sequence comes from Nicotiana undulata, assembly GCA_005239495.1. Classification (NCBI taxonomy): domain Eukaryota; kingdom Viridiplantae; phylum Streptophyta; class Magnoliopsida; order Solanales; family Solanaceae; genus Nicotiana; species Nicotiana undulata. The sequence goes on from ML268649.1 coordinate 12,147, forward strand.
CAAAATCATTTATCGTAACCATTGCCCATCAGGCATCCTCACAATCACTTTGCCCATCAGGCATCCTCACAATCACTCTGCCCATCAGGCATCCTCACAATCACTCTGCCCATCAGGCATCCTCACAATCACTCTGCCCATCAGGCATCCTCACAATCACTCTGCCCATCAGGCATCCTCACAATCACTCTGCCCATCAGGCATCCTCACAATCACTCTGCCCATCAGGCATCCTCACAATCACTCTGCCCATCAGGCATCCTCACAATCACTCTGCCCATCAGGCATCCTCACAATCACTCTGCCCATCAGGCATCCTCACAATCACTCTGCCCATCAGGCATCCTCACAATCACTCTGCCCATCAGGCATCCTCACAATCACTCTGCCCATCAGGCATCCTCACAATCACTCTGCCCATCAGGCATCCTCACAATCACTCTGCCCATCAGGCATCCTCACAGTCACTCTGCCCATCAGGCATCTTCATATTCACTCTTCATAAGCCCCGCGGGCATCACTCATTCGGTACCGGCGCTCACTGGGGGCATGTTACAGATTCCGGAGGGGCTCTTACAGCCCAAGCGCAATAATAAGCCACAACATGGCATAATTCACACACAAT
>MDKH01143974.1:0-24814 GCA_005239495.1 Nicotiana undulata
GATTCCGGGCATACGCCCAAGTCCCATATTTTCCTACGGATCCTCCAGGACCGTCACATCACGAATCCGGATCCGTTTACCAAAAATATTGACCAAAGTCAACTTTATTCAATTATTCAATTCGAAAATCTCATTTTTATCAAATTTCGCATGGAAGCTTCCCGGCTACCTGCCCGGGCTGCGCACGCATATCGATGTGAGATTAACGGAGGCTTTCGAGGCCTCGGAACACAGATTTAGCTGGAATTACTTAGAATGACCTTTTGGGTCATCACAGCAAGACACTTACCTCGAACAAGCCAAATCGGTACACGAGAAGCACCATCCTGCACAAAATCGACTTCCAAACGGCTCGAAACTAGCCAAAAACAACTTAATATCATCAGATAATGGTATAGGAAGACAACTCAAACGATAAAGGTCGATTTTTTAATTAAATACTCAAAGTCAACCAAAAGGTCAACCCGACCCGCACCTCGGAACCCGACAAAACTCACAAATTCAATTACGAGTCCAACCATACAAATTTTACTCAAATACGACTCCGAATCAATGTTCAAAACCCAATTATTCATTTTAGGTAAGTTTAGACAAAACCCCTCTATTTCTATTTCGAAATCATTAACCAAATGCCAAAATAGAAGAGGGAATCACGAAATATTATCAAAATCAACTAGAAAACACTTACCCCAACCCATGTGGTGAAAATCGCCTCCAAATTCTCCGAAATCCGAGCTTCATAACTCAAATATGATAAAATGTATGACACCTTCGAAATAGAGTACTTTATAATCATTGCCTAAGGAAACTCATCGCGATCGCGGTAAAATCTTGGCGATCACGGAGAACAAATACCACAGCCACACAAAAGCTCCACGTGTTCGCGACACTGCCAATGCGAACGCGAAACACAAAGACGCCCAAGCTTGAGTGAACGTGACCAAGCTTATGCGAATATGGTGAAGAAGCCTCAAACTCCCAACTCCCACTCATCACTATGCGGCCGCGGTACCTCATACACGATCGCAAACCAGTAACCAAACCAATCCTCCGCGAACGCGTACCCTAAGTCTTGTCCGGATGAACATACCACCAGTGGCGAAAACACACTTCACGCCGTGACTGGACCTTCGCGACGCAAAGAACACCGTATGCAACAGGTAATAGCAAAAAACCATCAATATCAACATAGCCCAAAATGGTCTGAAACCCGTCCGAAACTCGCCTAAGCTCATCGGGACCCCGTTTGAATATACCAACAAGTTCCAAAACACAACCATACTCGAGGCCTCAAATTACACATAAAAACATCAAAATCACCAATTGTACATCAAATCAAACTTGTGCAAATATTTGAACTTTCAACTTCCAAAACTTGTGCCGAACCATATCAAATCAACTCGGAATGACATCAACTTTTGCTCAAAAGTTTTAAATGACATAAAGAAGCTATTCAAATTCCCATAACCACAATCTGAACTTGATATCATCAAAATCAACTCCCGCTCAAACCTAGGAACTTTCCAAACCTTTAAATTGCCAACTTTCGCCAATTAATACCAAAACCTTCAAGCAACATCCAAATGCATATCCGGCATACGACCAACTCCAAAATTATCATCCGGATTTAACGAAATCATCAAAACTCTGATCCTGGGTCAAATACACAAAAGTCAAACTTGGTCAACACTTCCTACTTAAAGCTTATAACATGAGCTTCATTCTTACAAAATCAATCCCGAATCACCTGAAAACCAAAATCGACTATTCGCACAAGTCATAATACATCATGTAAAGCTTCTCAAGAATTCAAACAGCTGAATGGAATGGAAATGCTCAAAGCGACCTATTGGTCGTTAGAAGGCTTGAAGTCACCTTTTTATTAGTTCTAATACTACTTATTTGTATCAAATAATGTTATTTCTATCTATTTCAGATGATACATTTAGTAAATATTTTTGATTCTCTTTTAGTTTTCATTCTTATTTGGAACTGAATTTGGTTCTTATTCTTATTTGGAGTTGATTTTAGTTTTAACAGAAAGAATCACTCATTATTTATAACTAGAGGAATTTTGGAGAATTATTCTATGCTCATTGGTTATCATGACCCAAAACCCCCAACCGGTCGTGATGGAGCCTAACTCACTTACTAGGCAAGCCAAACATAACAAAAGCGAAATATAAATGCTGAAATAACAAAAATAGTACAAGTCTAAGGTCAATTAACATGAACAACATCGTTAATACATAACAAATCCCCTAGAACTTTTAAATACAGAGCTCTAAACCGGAAATACAAGTATGAAATGTCAAATAACAATACTATTAGAATAAAAGACAACATTACAAAAAGAAAAGAGACACCAAGATTGCGGTAGAGATGCAGCTCTACCTCGTCTCTCCAAGATAACTCAGCAACAAGTATCAGCTATTGGTGGCTCGGTCCAACATCTGGATCTGCACAATTAAGTGCAGAGTGTAGTATGAGTACAACTGATCGCATGTACTCAACAAGTATCATAATTAACCTCGAGTAGGTAATAAAAGCAAGAATTATAAATTATACTCGTTAATCACCTGTACAGTTCATAAATTCCAACAGATACAAAAAAATAATATGATCAAGTCATGAATCATAGACAAAATCACCTTGGTGCACACAATAACTTAATATACTCTGATCGGTCAAAATTCCAACATATGAAGAAGATATGTAACAAGTCAAGTAAATAACCAAGGAAATTGCAAGTAAAGATGAAATGCAATAACCAAATCAAAACTAGCCAGCTTTTCCTCAGAATTTCGATAACCAAACGAAATCACTTATCAGCTTTCCTCAAACCGCGTGTACACCATCAAGAAGGAACATAAAAGGGTGACCTTAGGGGGATGGATACATATCCACACGCTACAGGGACAACTTGTGTGTTGCACGGACAACTCATGTGCTGCACGAACAACTCACGTGTTGCACGGACGACTTGCGTGCCAATAATTTCAATATCTTGGATCTGCATGAACAACTCACGTGTTGCACGGACAACTTACGTGCTAATATTACAATCCTTCTGGCATGGTCACATGCTCAATATCACAATTCGCCCGGCGTGAGCACGGGCTACCAGTCCAAATACATATCACACATAAAGTGGATATATAGTAATACATGTTTAAGATCAACAAACAACAAATTTCATACTCCTGTACTGGTATAAGTGACATGCTAAGGTTAATGCATATGTAGTGTGTGCTATCACAGCTCAATTAGGCAATACATCACGAAAGTAGCAATTTATCTAGTTCAATCATGTGATTAACCTCTATGTAACCTCAATTATGGTACAAATAAATCACAAAAGGGGCACAAATAGGAGAAACATCACAATATGAAGCTTAGCAATCAACTCAAGGCATATCATAAGCTAAGCACTACCTCGAGCGTAAATAAATACCCTAGTGCACGCACATGAGCTCAACACCGCACATGTACGCCACCCATAGCATGCAGCTCTCGCCAATAATTCAAGCAACTAGTGCCTCAACCAAGTTTAGATAAGATGCTTACCTCAAGAAAGCCAAATCACTACTGTAAGAATCCCTTTCCATGTGAATCAAGCTCTGAATGGCTCGAATCTAGCCAAAATAACTTAATATCATCAATAAAAGCCATAAGAAAAAATTCCAAATGATAAAGCTAAGGTATTGAATCAATTAAGCAAAGTCAACCCAAACATTCAACCCCGAGCCTGCACCTTGGAACCCGACAAAACTCACAAATTTCGTACCTTATACTGATGCGGTCCAAATATATGCGTTTCATCCTATTCCAACCTCAAATCGAACCACAAATCATGAATTCTCACTCTCCAAAACTATAGTCTAGTAACCCCCAAATCCCACCTTTAATTCATAAAAAGTAGGTAGAATAATATAGGGGTAATCAATGAAAAGCCCTTAAACAATGGTCCCTAGCCAAGCTCCACAATCCAAAAATGAGAAAATGACCAAATCCTTCGAAATATAAAATCTGCTAGTGATTCTGCATCTGTGGTCATGTAACTGCTTCTGTGGTGTCGCTTATGCAGTAAATGGACCGCATCTGCGATCCCTACTGAGCACTCGACTTCCCGCTTCTGTGGCTCACCAAGTGTACTCGCACTTCCGCTTCTGTGGTAACCCATCGCAGAAGCACTTTCACTTCTATGGTGACCATTCACATCTGTAAACCTCCCCCTTGCAAGAGCACCCTTGCACTTGTGCAAAAATGGATGCTACTGTGGCTTTGCATCTGTGGCCAAACGCTCATAGATGCGAAAACACTAGAAGCCCAGAAATCTTCCACAATGCAACCAAGTCGAAAAATGGTCCGAATTCAATCTGAAACACACCCGAGCTCCCCGAAGCCCTATCCAATCACACCAACCAATCCAAAACATAACACAAACCTACTTGTAGCCTCAAATCACCCATAACAATATCAAAACTATGAATCACACCTCAAATCAATCCTAAGGAAACTAATGAATTCTCAACTTCTAATTCTTGTGCCGAACCATATCAAACAAACTTGGAATGACCTCAAACTTTGCATGCAAGTCACAATAACATAATGGACCTATCCCAAATCTCAGAACCGAAATTCGAACCCGATATGAACAAAGTTAACCCTCGATTAAATCTACCAACCTTCCAAACCTTCAACTTTCCAACTTTTTCCAAAAAGCACTCAATCAACCTACGGACCTCCAAATCTATATCCGAAACATATGCCTAAGTCCAAAATTACTGTATGAATCTATTGAAACCATCAACACACCATTCCGGAGTCGTCTATACAAAAGTCCAACTCCGGTTAACTCTTACAACTTAAGCATCCAACCAAGGGACTAAATGTCCCAACTCAATCCAAACCTTCCTGAAGCCCAAAACAATCACCCCGGCAAGTCATGTAATCACAATCACACATATGTAAAGCATCAAATAGGGAAAACAGGGCTAAAATACTCAAAATGACCGGTTGGGTCGTTACATTCTCCCCGTCTTAGACAAACATTCATCCTCGAACGAGTCTAGAAACATACCCGGAGTTTAAAAAAGGTGAGGATATCTACTCCGCATCTCTTGCTCGGTCTTCCAAGTAGCCTTCTCAACTAGCCGACCTCTCCAATAAACCTTCATTAATACTATTTTCTTCGACCTCAACATTCGAATCTGTCGGTCCAAGATGGCCACCAACTCCACATTATTAGTCAAAGCTTAATCCAATTACACCGTGCTGAATCCAAAACATGTGACAAATCCCCTTAATACTTCCCAAGCATAGAAACATGAAACACTAGGTGAACTCCCAATAAACTAGGTGGCAAGGAAAGTCTGTAGGCCACCTCTCCCTCTCTCAAGCACCTCAAAAGGACCAATATACCCACAGATCAATTTGCCTTTCTTCCTGAATCTCATCACTTCCTTCAAGGATGAAACTCTGAGTAACCCTTCTCACCTACCATACATGCAAAATCACGAGCCTTCCTATCAGCATAACTCTTCTGCCTGGACTGCATTGTGCGTGGTCGCTCCTGAATCAACTTCACCTTCTCCCAAGGCTCAAACCAACCAACCCGAGAACAATATACCCTCCCATATAAGTCCTCATAAGGAGCCATCAGGATACTCGGTTGATAACTGCTATCGTAAGAGAACTCTGTTAATGGTAGAAATTGATCCCATGATCCTCCATATCTATGACACAGACTCGTAACATATCCTCCAAAATTTGAATAGTGTGCTCAGATTGCCCGTCCGTCTTGGGATGAAATGTTGTACTCAAATCGACCTGTGCCCAATCCACGCTGCACTAATCTCCGAAAATATGATGTAAACTATGGCGTCGATCCGTGATAATAGACACGGGCACACCATGAAGGCGAACAATCTCCCGAACATAAATTTGAGCCATCTACTCTGAAGAGTAGGTAGTCATGATTGGAATGAAGTGTTCAGACTTGGCCAATCTGTCCACAATGACCCACATTGCATCAAACCTCATTTAGGTCCTGGAAGCCCAACTAGAAAATTCATAGTGATACCCTCCTACTTCCACTCCGGAATATAAAGCCTCTAAAAAACTATTGGGTCTCTGGTGCTCGTACTTCACCTGCTGACTGTCAAACACCGAGCAACATTCTTAACAATATCCTTCTTTATCATCCGCCACCAATAATGTTGCCGCAAATTACGGTACATCTTCGGGGGCCCCGGATGAATGGAATATCGCAAACTATGGGCCTCTTAAAGAATTAACTCTTGCAATCCACCCACATTTGGAACACATGTCCAACCATGTAGCCTCAATACCCCATCATTATCAATATTAACCATCTTGGCATCACCAAGATGCACTGAGTCCCTTAGGACAAGCAAGTGAGGATCATCATACTGACATGCCTTGTTGTGCTCAAAGAGGGACGACCGTGATACAACACACGCAAAAACCCCGCTAGGCTTCGAAATATCCAACCTCACGAACCGATTGGACAAAGACTGAACATTCAATGCTAACAGTCTATCCCCAACTAGAATACGAGCAAGACTCACCATGCTCTCAGCCTTCCTACTCAAAGCATCAACCATCATCTTGGCTTTTCCAGGATGATAAAGAATGGTGATACCATAGTCCTTTAGTAGCTCTAACCACCTCCGATGCTTCAAGCTCAGATTCTTTTGCTTGAATAAGTGATAGAAACTCTTGTTACCGGTGAACACCTTACAAGACCCTATGAAGCTAATGCCTCCAAATCTTGAGATCATGAACACTGATTGCTAACTCGAAATCGTGCACTGGATAGTTCTTCTCCTGGGGCTTCAACTGAAGCGAAGCATAACCAATAACTCCACCCTCCTGCATCAACACATATCCAATTCCAATCCATGAAGTATCATAATAGACTATCTAAGAACCCGATCCCGAAGGTAAAACTAGAACTAAGGTTGTAGTCAGGGTAGTCTTGAGCTTCTAAAAGCTCTCCTCACACTCATTAGACCATCTGAATGGGGAACTCTTCTGCGTCAATCTAGTCAATGTGATGCTATAGATGAAAACACCTTCACAAAATATCGATAATACCTAGCCAAACCAAGGAAACTACAGATCTCAGTAGTAGTAGATAATCTAGGCTAACTCTGAACTGCCTCAATCTTCTCGGATCTACCTTAATCCCCTCACCGGAAACCACGTGGCCCAAGAATGCCATCAAGTCTAACCAAAACTCGCACTTGGAGAATTTAACGTATAGATTCTTCTCCCTCAAAGTCAGGAGCATGATCTTTAAATGATGCTTATGATCCTCTCGGCTGCGAGAATACACCAATATATCATCAATAAAAACTGCGATGAAAGATTTAAGATAGGGCTGAAATACATTATTCATCAAGTGGATAAAGGCTGATGGGGCATTGGTTTGTCCAAAAGACATCACCAGAAACTCGTAGTGACCACCGCAGGTCCTAAAAGTCATCTTCAGAATGTCTAAAATCTGGGTCTTCAGCGGAAGGCACCCCCATCTCAAATCAATATTCGATAATACCCTCGCACTTCGAAGATGATCAAGCAAATTATCATTATACGATAGTGGGCACTTTTCTTGATAGTAACCTTTTTCGACTGCTTGTCGTCAATAGACATCCTCATAAAACTAACTTTCTTCTTCACAAATAGTACCAGTGCACCCCAAGGTAACACAATATGCCTGATGAAACCCTTATCTAGAAACTCTTGTAACTATTCATTCAACTCTTTCAACTCAACTAGTGACATGCGATACAGTGGAATAGAAATGGGCTAAGAGCCCGTCACCAAATCAGTATCCCTATCAGGTGCCATGCCAGAAAAATCAATAGGAAATACATCTATGAACTCCCTCACTATTAGAACCAACTCAACAGTAATAGTAACGGCACTAACATCACTCACAAAGGCCAATTACACCAAACACCCCTTCTCAACCATCTGGTGAGCGTTCAAGTATGAAATAACTTTGCTAGGAACATGATCTAGGGAGCCTCTCCACTCTAACCTTGGAAACCATGGCATAGCCATGTCATGGTCTCAGCGTGAACATCAAGAATAGCGTAATATGGTGACAACTAATCCATGCCAAAAATTACATCAAAATGTAGCATGCTGAGCAATAAGAGATCAACTCTGATCTCATAACCCTTAATGGTCACCATACAATACCGATATGTACGATCCACCATAATAGAATCACCCACCGGTGTAGATACATGAAAATGCCTATCTGAAAAATCACGTGGCATATCTAAATGACGAGCAAAGTATGCAGGCACATATGAATAAGTGGAAGAAGCATCCCTGTGGCACACTAAAATAATACATATGATCACAATGTCAGAAGGAATTGCCTCTTGCTTGGAAAGAAATGCATAGTAATGGGCCTAGCCACCGCCTACCCGACCTCTCCCTATAGGGCCACCTCTAATTGACTGAGTCGCACCCCTAGCTGGCTGTGCGTGTGGGTGTAGATGCCGGTGCTGAAATCATAAGTTGCGAACTCTATTGTGGGGCTCTACTATCAAATCGACCCTTTAATCATGAATTCTCACTCTCCAAAATCACAGTCCAAAAAACCCTAAATTCCACCTTTAATTCATAAAATTAGGTCTAATAGTATATGGATAATCAATGTCTAAAACCAAAATCAAGAAAGGATTACTTACCCCTTCAATTATGATGGAAATGCCTCCAAAAAGTGTCCCTAACCAAGCTCAAGAAATCCAAAAATAAGAACAAGGACCAAACACTTCGAAATATAAACCTGCTAGAGATTCCACATGTGGGGTCACTTAATCGCTTATGTGGTGTTACTTCTGCGGTAAATGGACCGCATCTGCGATACTCACTGAGCACCTGACCTCCCACTTCTGCGGCTCACTAAGCGCACTTGTGCTTCCGCTTCTGCGGCAACCCATCGTAGAAGCGCTTTCGCTTCTGTGGAGACCCATCACAGCTGGAGACCTAACCCTTGCCAGACTAGCCTCGCACTTGCACAAAGACGGACGCACCTGCAGCCATACCCCCACATATGCGAAAACACCAGAAACTCAAAAATCTTCATCAATGCAACTAAGTCCAAAAAAGGTTCGGAATTAATCCAAAATGCACCGGAGGCCCCCGGGTGCCAGTCTAATCACATCAACCAATCCCAAAACATAACACGAACCTACTTGAGGCCTCAAATCCCCAAAATAACATCAAAACTACGAATCTCACCTCAAGTTAAGCCTAAGATAACTAATGAACTTTCAACTTCCAATTCTCGTGTCGAACCATATCAAACCAGCTTGGGGTGACCTCACTTTTTCAATGCAAGTCCCAAATGACATAATGGACCTATCCCAACTCCCGGAACCAAAATCCGAAACCAATATCTACAAAGTCAATCCTCGGTCTAACCGATCAACCTTCCCAACCTTTAACTTTTCAGATTTCTCCAAAAAGCACTGAATCAACCTACGGGCCTCCAAATTTGAATCTGGACATATGCCTAGGTAAAAAATAATCATATGAAGCTATTGGACCATCAACATATTATTTCGGAGTCATCTACACAAAAGTCAAACTCCGATCAACTCTTACAACTTAAGTATCCAATCAAGGGACTAAGTGTCCCAACTCAATTCAAAACTTTTCCAAAACCCAAACCCGCCACCCGGGCAAGGCATACAATCACACAAATGCAAAACATAAAATAGAGGATACGAGGCTAAATACTCAATACAACCGGTCGGGTCATTACGTTGGTATTTGACTTTTAATGACTATAGCATATAAGAGAAGTTTTTGAGAGAGCATACATCAAGAGAGAAGAGAAAAAAATAATTCTTTTTGCTGCAGAGTTTTATTGCGATCAACCAACTTCAAATTCCATTTCGTTCACTATTGGATCAATGTAAAATTCTAACCAAAGCCTCATTTGTTTTTTTTAAAAGATTATGACGTCTGAATCTGAATACAAGTTTGAATATCAAGATGTGCATTAATATTAATATATCTGAATCTATATCCACATCTGAATGTTAAGATGTGCATTAAGATCTGAATACTAAATGATTAAGACTATTTGATTTCTAACTTCTGAATGTCTAAAATTTACGTTACTTTGAAAATTAATAAACATAAAATTCAAATAAAATACTAATTAATCTAATATTCCATCAGTAAAATAATATAGATTTTTAAAATATGATAGTCGCTGGTGGTGATGGCTAACAATAGTACTTGTGAATGCCGACTAAAAATTATGGTTGGTAGATTTGGTTGATGGTGGTAGTTTAAGGTACTAGCTAGTGGTAATTGGTAGTGGTAGCTATTATGATTGAGGATGGTTGTGGGTGGTAATAGTTAATAATTGCGGGTGGTGGTGGTGGTAGTTGTTATTGAGGAAGATGGTGGTTGGTGGTGGTTGTTTATAATAATGGACAATACCAGCTATGGTTGTTGATGGTGATGGGGTGGTTAGTTGAGGTGGATGAGTATTGATTGTCATTGAGAATGATGGTGGTGGGAGTGGTGGGGATGGTGGGTGGTGGTAGTCGACGTTAGTGGCGGCTATGATCGAGGATGATGGAGGTAGTGGTTGAGTATGGTGGTGGGTGGTAGCATGGTAGTAGTTGATAATGGTAGGCGGTGGCAATAGTTAATAATGAATATGGATGATAGCATCTTAATAAAATTAAGTCTTTTTTATAGATCTTAATGATACATACCTATTCAGACTCATTAAGTGATTGTAAATAAAAAAAACATACTTAACAATTAAGATCTGAATAATTATGATTCACACTTTAAAACAAACACACCTAATGTCTGAGATCTGAATAATTAAGATTCAGACATCCATTAAGTGCAAACAAATGAGGCCTAAGTGTTCCTAATCAATGTTTTAAAAGGCGGGGGCGTGAGGCAAAGCGTTTTATCTCTGACGAGGCGAGGTGTAAGCCCAGAGACATGGGGTGTAAGTCCCACGGATCTTTAAATTTTACTAATTTCAAGAATTTTAAAATAGTATAAAATAAAAAATAATTATAAAATTACATTAAAATCACAAAATTATAACAAATAATCTATTTAAAATATTTATAAAGTATAATTCAACTACGAATAATACAAAAAGTATGACATATATAATAATAAGAGAATTAGTTGCAACGTCATTACAACTCAAACATCAAAAGTAATGTATTCGATACGAAATCCTATATGTATCTCTTAAGGAGTAATGAATCTTGAAAGAATTTCGATATTATAATTTGATATTTTTCTTAAAATACTCCTATTATTTAATATGCTTTCTATTTGAGAGAGAATTTATATAAAAACATAAGTCACAATTTCAATGTGATTCTCTAGCATCATTTATTTTTTAGTTTCGACAAGTTAATAAAGTGATACATAATTCACCATACAATACAACAACAACAACAACCCCCAGTAAATTCCCACAAGGTGGGGTTTGGGGAGGGTAATACGTACGCAGACCTTATCCTTACCCTGATAGGGCAGAGAGGCTATTTTCAATCGACCTCAGAAAACATAATAATAAAAAAACAAGGACAAGAAACAACAATTCATTCGTAACTTCAACAGAAATCGTAGAAATAGTAACCTAAACATAAAGACAGTAAAATACATGACATGTAATGATATCAGCCAGAATCTACCTCCCGAGGCAAAAATCAACAACAATCTTAGTTAAGCTACGTAAAATCCGTACGCCATCTATGACAAGCCATATCCAATCCCACCCCACCCACCCGTGGAATGAAGTAAAAAAAAGCTCTAGTACCCCTACCCTACAACCCTTATGCTTGACCTCCAGACCTTCCTATCAAGGGCCATGTCCTCAGAAATCCGCAGTCTAGCCATGTCCTGCCTAATCACCTCTCCCCAATACTTCTTAGGCCGCCCTCTACCTCTTCTCGAACCTACCGCTGCCAGCCGTTCGCACCTCCTCACCGGGGCGTCAAGGCTTCTCCTCCTCACGTGCCCGAACAATCTGAGCCTCGCTTCCCGCATCTTATCATCCACCGGGGCCACGCCCACCCTCACCCGAATATCTTCATTCCTAATCCTATCCATCCTAGTGTGCCCTCACATCCACCTGAGCATCCGCATCTCCCAGATAACAAATTAATTGTAAATACCATGACGACAAATTATTTGTAAATAGTTACTAGCTTAAATTAATAAGTTGTCATGACCCCAAAACTACCCGGCCCGTGATGGCGCCTATCGCGATACTAGGTTAGCCAATTCAATACTCACAACATGAAGAAACATTTCGTTTATATCATTTCTAAACCGATAATTCATGAAAGTTTCATTTAAGCATTTTTAAAGCAGACAAAGATATACCGAATGTTAAATACAACCCAAAATCCCGGAGTCACTAGTCATGAGCATCTATAGAAAATACAAGTCTGGAAAATAAACACTATAATAGTAAGAAGGAGAAAGGAAAGGTTGCGGACGCGTGCAACTACCTCGCAAATCTCCAAAAAAGGCCAGGAAATCAACTCTCAATCAGTCCTAGCACCTGGATTTGCAGAAAAGGTGCAGGGAGTAATGTGAGTACGCCAACTCAGTAAGTAATAAAAGTAAATAAGGTCTGAGAAATACGAAACACATAAAAACACGTCATCAAATCACAATACGTACAGTCTTTCTTTCCAACAGTGTATATGTTAAATCATCACGCTTAAAAACCAATTTTCAGTAAAAATCATTTGAGAATGTAATTTCTGATAGTTTCAAGAAAAATCCAAGAAATTTAGTGTAAAAGTGATGTAAATCATAAGTAGCCTCTCGGGCAAAAACACGTATCATAAATCGTCTCTCGGGCATAACATTACTCAGAATCAGTCCCTCATCATTCCTCACAATCATTCATGATCATCCCCTCGGGCAACCTCACAGTCACTCATGCCTCCCAATCACTCGTCACTCGGCACCCGCACTTAGTAGGTACCTGCGCTCACTATGGGTGTACAGACTCAGAAGGGGATCCTACAACCCAAGCGCTATAACAAGCCATCTCGTGGCATAATCACTCAGGCTCTCGGCTTTTCATAAATCATAAAATAGTGTAACATGCTGCGGCGCGAGGCCCGATCCCATAGTATCCTCACCACACAGGCCTCATCTTCACTCAGTCAAAAAGCTCTCACGCCACTCGGGCTATCAGTAAATCAGGGTGCTCAGCCCAAAATATCATTTTAGGCATCTATAGAGTAAATAAGACTGAGTTTCGAAATCAGTTAAACATAGTGTGACCGAGTGTAATCTTAAATGAACACAGCCAGGAAATAACATTAAAAGCCTCTAAGGGTCCAAACAACTTGGCACGAGGCCCAAATACAGCATTCTGCCCAAAACATAATAATAATTTCTAAAACACAAAATATCATACGATTTATAGTCAAATACGGAACTTAATAGTTGCTACGGGACGGACCAAGCCACGATCCCCAACGGTGTACGCCACACACTCGTCATCTATCATGTGCGCCGTTCCAAAATAGTGATATAATGTGAAATCCGGGGTTTCATATCCTCAGGACAAGATTTATAATCATTACTTGCCTCAAGCCGTATGAAAATCTACTCTGTGATGCCTTTGCCACTCGACTCGGCCTCAAATATCCCCGAATCTATTCAAAATCAGATGCATACCATCAATATACGCTAAAGAAACAAAGCCCACGTGAAACTAATCAAATTACATCAAAAATCCTGAAATTGGCCAAACCTGACCCCCGGGCCCACGTCTCGGAATTCGATAAAAATCGCAATACTAGAATCCTTACACTCTCACGAGTCCATACATACCAAATACATCAAAGTCCGACAACAAACGGCCCCTCAAATCTTTAAATCAAAGTCTCCAATTTCAAGCCCTAATCCCCCAATTTTTAACTCTTAATTCCCATAAATTTTATGTCTAATCAGTTAGAAATCACCATAAAATCAAGTATTGAGTTTAAAAACCTTACCTCAAAGTGTTACCCCTCGAATCCCTCTTCAATTCCTCTCAAAAAGCTCCAAGTCCAAACACAAATTGTGGGAAAATGACCAAATTTCGCGAAGGCAAGAATTTATATTTTCTGCCCAACGTTTACCGCATCTGCGGACATTTACTCGCACCTGCGGGCCCACACCTACAGGCCCAGGTGTGCACCTGCGGTCCTCACTTAAAATCCAACTTCCACATCTGCGACCTTTTTCTCGCACCTACGGGCTTGCAGGTGTGACTCACTTCCGCATCTGCGACGAGCCCCCCCCAACCAAACTCCGCACATGTGAAGACCAAATCGCATCTGCGGTGACCACACCTGCGACCGCAGGTGCGAAAAACCAGAACAGCAACACACCAACAACATTTCCCAACCTTCAAACTCTCCGACAGCCATCCGAAGTCATCCCGAGCCCCTCGAGGCTTCAACCAAAAATACCAACACCTCCTATAACATCACCCGGACTTAGTCTAACTTTCGGAACACCCAAAACAATATCAAAGCACCAAATTTACTCGAAATTCAAGCCTAAGAATTTCTAAACTTTCGAAATTCGCTAACGATGCCGAAACCAACCAAACCACGTCCGAATTACCTGAAATTTTGCACACACATCCCAAATAACACTACAAACCTGTTCCAACTTCCAAAATTTCATTTCGACCCCGATAGCTAATTTTCCACTGCCGGCCGGAAATTGCCAAAAATTCTATTTCGCCAATTCAAGCCTAATTCTACCACGGACCTCCGATTAACATTCCAAACACACTCCTAAGTCCCAAATAACCTAACGAAGCTATATGAATCATAAAAAGCACATTCCGAGATCATATACCTATAAGTCAACTTTCGATTGACTTTTCCAACTATTTAACCAACTTAAGAGACTAAGTGTCTCATTTCTTTCCACAATCACTCCGAATCCAAACCAGCCGACCAAACACAGCATAAATGAGCTAAAAACAAAAAAATGAAGCAAAAATAGGGAAAATAGGGCTAAACACTCGCAACGCCCGACCGGGTCGTTACTGTAACGACCCGACCGGACATTTTGAGCTCTAGCTCATCGTTCTGCAGTTTGAGGTTATGACCAGATTCATTTCAGGTGTTATGACTCGTAGGCATGGTCGGAGTTGAATTTCGGGAAGTTCGGAGTCAATTGGGAAAGAAAGTTCTCATTTTGGAAGCCTTAAGTTGGAAGAATTGACTAAGATTGGATTTTTAAGTAAACGACTTCCGAATCAGGATTTGAAGGTTGCAGTGGGTTCGTATGATGATTTCAGACTTGGGAGTATGTTCAGAACGGGTTTTGGATAACCCGGGAGCGTGTCAGCGCATATTGTGGAAGTTAGCATTTTAGAAGAAATTTCATAAGTCTGGGTTGAAGTGCATTTTAGTTATATTAATATCCGTTTGGGATTCCGAGTCTGGGAATAGCTCCGTATGGTGATTCTAGAGTTGGGACCGCGATCAGAAGTGAATTCGGATGTTCGTAGGTCATTTTGAAGTCATTTGGCTAAAGATAGAAATTTGAAGGTTTTTGAGAAATCCGACCGGCAGTGGAAATTTTGATACCGGGGTTGAAATGCGATTCCGAAATTTGGAGCAGGTCCGTAATGTCGAATATTACTTGTGTGCAAAATTTGGGGTCAATCGGACGTGATTTAATAGGTTTCGGCATCAGATGCAGAAGTTGAAAATTTTAAAGTTCATAAAGCTTGAATTGGAGAACGATTCGTTGTTTCGATGTCATTTGATGTGATTTGAGGCCTTGAGAAGGTCTGCATTATTTTTGGTACAGGTTGGTGCAATTGGACGGGGTCCCGGGGGCCTCGAGTGAATTCTGGGTGGTTAACGGATCAAATTAGGAGTTTGAGAAATAGCTGAAGCTGTTGTCATCTGGTGTGACCGCACCTGCGAGGTTCAGGCCGCATGTGCGGCTGTTGTGTCGCAGGAGTGGAAAAGGGTGGCTTGGATGGGGGACGCAGGTGCGAGGTTATTTCCGCACCTGCGGAAGCGCAAATGCGGTTAAGGGAGCGCAAGTGCGGAGCCAGGCTGGGAAAGAGGAGACCGCAGGTGCGGAGGATTTGGGCGCACCTGCGGGAGCGCAGGTGCAGGCTAGAGATTGCAGGTGCGAAAAGGCTGGAGGCAATGTGGTATTTTAAAAACGGGAATTTGCCATTTCTTCTCCTATTTTCATTTGGTGTGGGCGGTTTTGGAGAGCTTCAAGAGGGGATTTTCTTCAAGCATCACTAGGTAAGTGATTTCTTCCCATTTCTAAGTTAAATATGTGATCTTACATGGAATTAGACATGGAAATTAGTAGGAGATTGGGATTTTTAGGGAAAGACCTAGAATTGGTAATTTGAAATTTTGACCACGAATTTGAGCATGGAATTAAGAGTAAATTATGTATTAAGTTAGTAAAGCTATGCGTAAGCATTATCTTTGAGATATTTCAGAATCCGGGCACGTGGGCCCGAGGGCAATTTTATCAATTCTTCGAGCGGAGTTAGAAATTTATATATTTTAAATATGTGTATTAGAGTATATTTTCATTGGTTTGCCGTTATTTGGCTAGCTTTGGAGCGTTGTGCAATTGATTTGGAGTCGTCGGAAGGGCTTGGAAGCCGGTTATGGAATTTCGGAGCGAGGTAAGTCTCCTTTCTAACTTTGTGAGGGGGAATTGTCCCCATAGGTGAATTAATTAAATATGTGCTACTATTTTTGGGTAGCTACGTACGCACGAAGTGACGGGAGTCCGTGCGTAGCTACTATTATGCTTGTTCGGGTAGTCTAGGACCCAAAAACATGTTTTACTTGTCATATTTGTAACCTTATTGAAGAAATTTAAGATGATTAGATCATTACCGCATCTGATAAATGAATTTCTGGAAAAGACTTAAATACTATTTTTGTAACTATTAAAAAGATCCTTGTCATTTATTGGTAATTGCTTTTCTCGATATAGTCGGGGTGGACTGTTTGGATGTGTATGCGTATGTGTGACCGCTTCGCAATATATATTCCGCGAGCGGGGTGATTCTTTCCACTACTCTCATGGGAGCGGGCCGTACGCCACGGCGGAATAGATGCATCTATGGTTCAAGCCGTTCGATCCTTCGGTAGTGCACATTTTATTATTGTTGGTTTGGACCGTTCGACCATCGGCATTTCCTGCGCGTGATATATATATATATATATATATATATATATATATATATATATACCATCTGTGACTTGAACTGTAAAATTGTCTTAAAGATGTAAATTGTTAAATGAAACGACAGAAACTGGAGAATTTATAAATTTATGGAAACAGTGGCTCTTTCCCGACATTATTTGTTATTTGATGTTAATACCCATGTTTGATATCATTCATTGATTATACTGTATTGAACCATAGCAAGTGTCAAAGTCGACCTCTCGTCACTACCTCTCTGAAGTTAGGCGGGATACTTACTGAGTACACGCTGTTTTCGTACTCATGCTACACTTGATGTGCATTTTTATTGCGCAGTTACATTCATAGCTAGTGGCCCTGCTTGACGCAGTGACGTGGCTGACTTGCAGACTTAGACGAGCTGCATCATCCGGAGACGACCCGCAGCCGGCAGAGTCTTCCTTTATGTATTGTATTTTCATTTTTAAATTCCTTGTCCAACTTGTATTTCGGACATGCATTGTAGTATTTGTATAAATTTTAGAAGTTCGCTCATGCACTTGTGATACCGGGTCCTGGGATTTGTTATGGGATTTAATCACTATTTAAATTTGCTAAAGATGTTACGGTGTACTTATTGGAAGTTCGATAACTACTATTTAAGAAAAATAAAAAGAGATGATTTCAAACTATTATAATAAAGATTTCATTAATTATTAAGTGTTGGCTTGCCTGACCGTGGGGTCCGACGCCATCACGACCTTTATGGATTTTCGGTCGTGACAGTTACATAAGTATTGTATCTCTTAAACGTGGAAAAAATAATATTTAGAAAAATAATTATACAAAAATTATGGATTATTATATAGTAAAGACATAACAAAAGTTAATAAATAAATACTTATTAAATGAAAGATTTATTTAAAATTAACTAGCATAGCAGTCTTAATGATAATGTTATCACGATCCCAAATCCTAACAGGCCGTGATGGAGCCTATCGTGGAATTAGGCTATCCAACCCTCACATAACTACTCATTTGTTATATTATAATATTTCAAAAATTAATTATAAGCAACAAACAGAGTATAAAATAATTTCTTTAAGTCTTTACGCCCCAATAATAATCTAACAGTCTAAACAATTCTCCCAAGACTGGAGTCGACCGATCACGAGCATCTAATAATAAAATATAACTCTACTAATGTCGTAACCAATGTCTAGGAATGAAATACTAAGACTAATAAAGGAAGGGAAATGGAGAAGCTGCGGACGCTGGACAGCTACCTGGAAATCCCAAATGCTGGTGACAACGAACTCGGATGACTACTGCTTCGAATCAGTACCTGGATCTGCACATAGGGGTGCAGGGAGTAATGATGAGTACGCCAACTTAGTAGTAATGAAAATAAATCACAGTCTGAGAATAAGAAACACACAACACAGATACACCATTCCACAAAACAGTAAAACATCAAGTCTCCGTAAAGTATACATCAAATACATAAGTTCGAAAACCAATTTCCATAAAATCCTTTGAAACAAGTATATTTTTCCAAACATTTCTCAGTAAAACTCTCAGTAATATGAGTTTGAAAAATAAAGTGAATCATAGTCAAAACCTCAATGAAATATCATCATAGAACTGCCCCTCGGGCCATAATCATCACTCGTAACAATTTCCCTCAGCACCTCACCATCACTCAGTATCAGCCCCACGGGCAACCTAACTGTCACTCATGCCTCCTAATCACTCATCTCTCGGCACTCGCACTCGCA
The DNA here is from genome assembly GCA_005239495.1 of Nicotiana undulata. NCBI lineage: Eukaryota > Viridiplantae > Streptophyta > Magnoliopsida > Solanales > Solanaceae > Nicotiana > Nicotiana undulata. Next base: position 19,032 of record MDKH01143974.1, read on the forward strand.
CTCGTACTCAGTAGGTACCTGCGCTCACTGGGGGTGTGTACAGACTCCGGAGGGGCTCCTACTGCCCAAGCGCTATAAACAAGCCACATCATGGCATAAATCACTCTCAGGCACTCGGCCTCTCTCAAATCATAAAATCCTCACAACATTGGACCTCGGCCTCACTCATATCATAACATCCTCACAACATTGGCCCTCGGACTCACTCATATCATAACATCCTCACAACATTGGCCCTCGACCTCACTCAGTCAAACACTCTCAGCATGCCACTCGGGCCATGAATACAACGGGGTTCTTGACCCAAAATAGTATTTCATTTCAAGAAATAGTAATATCATCAAATAATAGTGTTAACAATTTCACAAGAAAGACTGAGTGTAAAAATCATAGTTTTCAAAATAGTGAGAATATCAGTAGAACAGTCGCCAAGGGGTTAAAATAGGTCAGCACTAGGCCCCAAACATGGCATACAGCCCAAGTATAATAAAACATAGTAATACTAATAACCATATGCTTTAAAAGCCGTTTCGCAACTCAATAGTTGCCTAAAAAGATACATTTTTCAAAATTTCCAATTCGTGCACGCCCCACACTCGTCATCCAGTGTGTGCGTCACTCCAAATCCATGAAAGGATGTAAAGTCCGGGGTTTCATACCCTCAGGACAGGATTTAAAGACATTACTTACCTCAAACTAGCTCGAAAAGCTACTTTGCAACCCGCTTGCCTCTCGTATCAACTTTCGAGTGCTCCAAATCTACCAAGATCAGATTTTTATCATCAAATTATGCTAAGGGAATGAATTCCAATTGAAAAATACCAATTTTAACTCAAAACCCGAAATTAACCAAAACCCGACCCCCGAGCCCGCGTCTCGGAACTCGACAAACTTTATACCAAATTGTTCTTCATCATCTCACGAGTCCGTACATATAAAGAATGTTAAAATCGGAGTTCGTTTGGCCCCTCAAATCATCCGTAAAAGGTCTCATAATCTCAAGCCCTAACTCCACCCTTTTCTATGATTTTCATGAATTAAACACTGATATTTTGATCCTTAATCACATATAATCGAGTTTTAGGGTCCAAAATCCTTACCTCAACGAAGGACAATGATTTCCTCTCTTCAAAATCGCCTCAAAGCTCTTTTCCCGTTCATAAATGGTGGAAATATAGGTTATAATCGCGGAGGGTTTATTTAAATACTGTCCAGGTATTTAATCATCGCGATCATGAAGCACTAATCCTGAGCTGCCCAATATACTCTTTGCGATCGCGGCTTAGCTCACGCGATCGCGAAGTTTTGATTTCCATCCCACTGCGATCGCACACAAATTCACGCGGTCGCGATGACCGACTATCCAACTCACGCGCCCCCCTCATTTACACTACGCGACCGCAAACATGCTCCACGCGATCGCAATGTTCAGCTTGCCCAACTCTGCGATCGCAGACCCTTTTATGCGATCATATAGAACAAATTGGCCTGCCTCAAACCTTTACTCTACGCGATCGCATATACTCCTACACGATCGGGATGAAGAAGTCTCAGCTGTGAAAACACCAGAAAGCAGCAGTCTTTCCTAAGGCTAAAATGCTCGTTAACCATCCGAAATCAATCCCGAGCCCCTCGGGACCCCAACCAAATTTACCAGCACATCATAAATAATCATTCAAACTTAGTTGCACTCTCAAAACACTAAAAAAAACACCAAAACACCAAAATCACATCGGATTCAAGCCTAAGGACTTTGAAATTTATAAAATCCACCAACGGTGCTGAAACTGTCTGAAACAACTCCGATTGACTTGAAATTTTGCAGACATATCCAAAATGACATTACGAACTTGTTCCAACTTCCGGAATGCCATTACGACCCCGATAGCCTATTTTCCACTGCCGGCCGAAAATCTCCAAAAACTAACTCTCGCCAATTCAAGCCTAATTCTACACCGGACATCAAAATATATTTTGAACACACTGCTAAGTCCCAGATCACCTAACGAAGCTATCTGAACCATAAAATCCGCATTCCGAGTTCGTTTACCAATAAGTCAACTCTCAGTTGGCTTTTCCCACTTTAAGGCTATTTAAAAGACTAAATGACTAAATTCTCACAACAACCATTCCGATTTCGAGCCTACCAACTCTAACACATCATAATCAGTATAACCAACCTATCACAAGGAAATAACAGTAATTATAATGCAGGTTGTACGTAACGACCGACTGGGTCGTTACATTCTCCCCCTCTTAAACAAACGTTCGTCCTCGAACGAGTCTAGAAACATACCTGGAGTCTCAAACAAGTTAGGATATCTGCTTTGCTCCCGCTCGGTCTCCCAAGTAGCCTCCTCCACTAGCTATCCTCTCCACTGTACTTTCACTGAAGCTATATCTTAGACCTCAACTTTCTGACCTGACGATCCAAAATTACTACTGGCTCTACCTCATATGACATATCACCCTCAAGCTGAATTGTGCTGAAGTATAACACATGAGACGGGTCGCCAACATATTTCCTGAGCATCGACACATGAAATATCGGGTGAACACTCGACAAGCTGGGCGGCAAGGCAAGTCTATAAGACACCTCTCCAACCTTCCGAAGTACCTCAAAAGGACCAATAAATCGTGGACTTAGTTTTCCCCTCTTTCCGAACCTCATAACATCCTTCATGGGTGATACCTTCAACAGTACCTTATCACCTTCCATAAATGACACGTCCCGGACCTTCCGGTCCGTATAACTCTTCTGCCTAGATTGCGCCGTGCGAAGTCGCTCCTAAATCAACTTCACCTTCTCTAATTCATCCTGAATCAAATATGTGCCCAATAACCTAGCCTCACCGGGCTCAAACCAACCAACCGGAGATCGACACATCCTACCATATAAAGCCTCATACGGGGCCATCTGAATACTGGACTAGTAGTTGTTATTATATGCAATTTCCGCTAGTGGCAGAAACTGATCCCATGAACCACCAAAATTAATCACACAGGCACGCAACATGTCCTCCAAAATCTGAATAGTCCATTTCGACTTCCCGTCGGTCTGAGGATGAAATGTTGTGATCAACTCTACCTGAGTACCCATACCTCTTTGTACGGCCTTCCAAAACTGGGAGGTGAACTGAGTACCTCTGTCAGAAATGATAGAAACTGGAACCCCATGCAATCAGACAATCTCCCTGATGTAAATACCAGCCAAACGCTCTGAAGTATAAGTAGTACCAATAGGAATGAAGTGCACGGACTTGGTCAATCTATCCATAATGACCCAAATATCATCAAAACCCTTCGAAGTTCGTGGAAGATCGACTACAAAGTCCATAGTAATCCGCTCCCACTTCCACTATGGAATATTTAACCTATGAATTAATCCACCTGGTATCTGGTGCTCATACTTGAACTGCTGGCAGTTAAGACACCGTGCTACATACTCAACAATATCTCTCTTCATCCGCCTCCACCAATACTGTTGTCTCAGATCCTGATACATTTTTGCGACACCCGGATGGATGGAATACCGCGAGCTGTGGGCCTCTGCTAATATCAACTCTCGAAGCCCATCCTCATTGGACACGCAAATACGGCCCTACATCCTTGTTGAATCAAGTCACTGCATGGTTTTGAAGATTGACAAATGCCAAACCAGTTGAACCAGGTCCACCAGGGCAAACAAAGTCAAACAGACCCATTGGCACGAGAAACGTCCATGCACAGGAGATAAATATTATATGTGAACTAAGAGGTTATCTCCTAAGCGAAAAGGTTGCAAATTGATAAGAAGATGGAGTTCGATTTCAGGTAGGACAGAATCAAGATCAAGAAATTTGAGATAAACACTAACTCTTCCACCAAGGAAGAGTTGCATTAGAACTGAACAACAACATCTCACCTACTGATTCTATAAAATGTTGAAGCATTCTTGCTGAAGAATTTGTGCACAAACACATAAGTGAAACAAGAACTGAAAGCAAAATTATCAAAGCAATTTTGCAAGAAGAATCCTTGTGCGACATAAAAGCTACTTGAACCAGCTAGAAGAACCAGTTCCATATGTTGTCTTTTGAGTCTAGTTGGTTGTACTAGGTGATTACATATTGTATCTTTTAGCTTTATCTAGAAGAAATTGTAATAGGTACACACTGTTCAAGTTAGAGTTAACTTGAAGTTTGTCGCAATTAGCTAGAGGCTAGTTTGCCCCAAAGGGATTAGAGTTAGTCCTTAGGTTTAAAAAAAAGTTTATTTTGTAAATGTTGTTTGGCTCATTGACATAGTGAAGAGTTTGAGAAAATCCTAGTGGGATGTAGGTCGTGGTTTTTTCACCTTTTGAGCCAGGTATTTTCCATGTAAAAATTATTGTGTTCAATAAATTCTGCAATTACTTTTCCGTAAACTGTAAAAGTTGGAACAACAAGAAGAACCAGGTTCTTCTATAGAGACTGCACTCGAAAATTGGATACCACACAAATCACCATCCCTCTTGTGTGGTATTGACGTATAAAACATCAATTGGTATCAGAGCAGGTTATCCTTGAAAATGCTAACACCTTGGAAAAGATCAAAATGTGTACACCACCTGGAAACTGGGAGGGTCAATCAACTGCAAGGCCACCACTCTTTAATGGCCAGCATTACTCCTGGTGGAAGAACATGATGAAGGATCACTTGATTGGAGAAGACTATGATCTCTGGGACATAGTCACTGTTGGTCCTCTAGCCACCATGAAGAAGACTGATGAAGGAGTAGATGTACCAAAAACTAGAGCTGACTGCACTGCTGAGGATCTGAAGAAATGGGAGAAAAATGCTAAGGCCAAAAAGTGGTTGGTTTGTGGACTAGGTCCAAACGAGTATAGTAGGATTCAAAGCTGCACCACTGCCAAAGAAATTTGGGATACCTTACAAGTAGCCCATGAAGGAACACCTCAAGTGAAAAGAACAAGAGGTACTGTACTATACTCTCAGTATGAAAACTTCACTATGAAAGAAGGAGAGACAATCCAAGAGATGTACACAAGGTTCATAACTCTGACAAATGAACTTAAGTCTCTTGGTAGAGTCATTCTTGAAGAGGACAGGGTAGAGAAGATCCTGACAAGGGTCTTACCAATTTCCTGGGAAAGTAAAATCACTGCTATCCAGGAATCCAAAAATATGGCAACCCTCAGATTGGACGAGCTAATTGGAAACCTTACTGCCTATGAACTCAGAAGGCAGACAATGAAAATGGATGCTCCAAAGAAGGAGAGGAGTCTAGCACTGAGGATCACTGAGGGAGCAGATCTGGAGGAAGATGAGATGGCCATGATTACCAAAGAATTCAGAAACCTTCTCATAAGGAAGAAGGGCATCTCAAGAGGTGGAAACTACAACAAAGAAAGCTCCAGAAAGGCCAACCAACGAAGGATGCTACAAGTGTGGAAATACTGACCACCATATCAAGAACTATCCTTAGTGGGAAGTGGAATGGAAAAGGGAGAGATTTGAAATAAGGAATAGGAAGAAGGAACTGGTCCAACCCAAGAAAACCACAACAAAAGTTATGGTTGCTGCTTGGGGGGAAAGCTCAGATGAAGAATCAGAAGATGGTGAGAATGAAGAACAGGCGCTCATGGAAATTGGCGAATCTGATAAGGAATCATATGAAGAACCAAGGTAAGTATATCACATCTCAAAAACAAAATAAAATTCCTATCTAAAGAAAAACCCTCTGAGTTGCTACTTGATTTCATGGATGATTCTGAAGAAACAACCAAAGAGAAAGAACAACT
>MDKH01182688.1:0-34955 GCA_005239495.1 Nicotiana undulata
ACCCTCACTTTATAGATTCTACCTAGGGATAGGATTGAACTACTTGTAGCCAAACTCGGAAGTACTTAGTCTCCTAATTGGGTTAGGTATAATTCAATTAGGAAGTCTTGTTAGTCTTTGGGAAAAGCTAATTAAGAAATATTATCCGTGGCTAATTAACATTACCCACTCATATTTGTAAAATCGTGAAATACATTGGATCGTTACTCGAGTGTAATACCCGAAGCATCGATACTTGTTGCCATCTATCATTTTAATTGCTTTCTAGGTTAGTTTATATTTTCGCATTTAGTTATAAACAATTATCAAAAACCCAAAATCATATTTGTTTGGCACTGCACGATAGGTGATAATTCTCTAGCATTCCTAACGCCCTCATATTGTTCTCTGTGGGATTCGACCCCAACCTTGTTGGGTTACTATATTTGACAACGATCGCTTATATTCTTTTAAGGTGTAAATTGAGCGTATCAAATATGCCAACATATCTTATAACATCATTCAAACTTATTCGAGCCTTCGAAACACCAAAAACAACGCAAAAACACCAAAATCACATCAAATTCAAGCCTATGAACTTTGAACTTTGAAATTTCTAAATTCCACCAAAGATGCCGAAATCATCCAAAACACCTCCGATTGACCTAAAATTTTGCAAACATATCCAAAATGACATTACGAACCTGCTCCAACTCCCAGAATTCCATTCCGACACCGATAGCCTATTTTCCGTTGCCGACCGGAAATCGCCAAAAACTAACTTTCACCAATTCAAGCCTAATTCTACATCGGACCTCTAAACTACATTCCGTACACACTCCCAAGTCTCAAATCACCTAACAAAACTATACGAGCCATAAAATCCACAATCTGAGGTCGTTTACCAATAAGTCAACTCCATGTTGACTTTTTAAACTATTAAGCCAATTTAAGAGACTAAGTGTCTCAATTCCCACTACGATCATTCTGAACCCGAACCGACACCAACACATCATAAACAGTCTAAACAATGCATGAAAAGGAAAAAAACAGGAATAACGGGGCAATTTCTACGGAACGACCGGTCGGGTCGTTACATTCTCCCCATCTTAAACAAACGTTCGTCCTCGAACGGGTCTAGAAACATACCTGGAGTCTCAAACAAGTGAGGATATCTGCTCCGCATCTCCCGCTCGGTCTCCCAAGTAGCCTCCTCCACTGAATGCCCTCTCCACTGTACCTTCACTGAAGCTATGTCTTTAGACCTCAACTTTCTGACCTGACGACCCAAAATAGCCATCGGCTCTACCTCATATAACATATCACCCTCAAGTTGAACTGTGTTGAAGTCTAAAACATGAGATGGGTCACTAATATACTTCCGGAGAATCGAAACATGGAACACCGGATGAACACCCGATAAGCTGGGTGGCAAGGCAAGTCTATAAGCCACCTCTCCAATCCTCTGAAGCGCCTCAAAAGGCCCAATGAACCGGGGACTCAGCTTTCCCCTCTTTCTGAACCTCATAACACCCTTCATGGGTGACACCTTCAACAGTACCTTCTCTCCCTCCATGAAAGACACATCTCGGACCTTCCGGTACACATAACTCTTCTGCCTAGACTGCGTCGTGCGAAGTCGCTCCTGAATCAATTTCACCTTATCTAACGCATCCTGAACTAAGTCTGTGGCCAATAACCTAGCCTTACCCGGCTCAAACCAACCCACCGGAGATCTACACCTCTTACCATATAACGCCTCATACGGAGCCATCTGAATACTAGACTGGTAACTATTATTAGAAGCAAACTCTGCGAGTGGCAGAAACTGGTCCCATGAACCCCTAAAATCAATGACACAGACACACAACATGTCCTCCAAAATCTGAATAGTACGCTCCGACTGCCCGTCGGTCTGAGGGTGAAACGATGTGCTCAACTCAACCTGAGTACCCAACCCTCTTTACACGGCTCTCCAAAACTGAGATGTGAACTGAGTACCTCTGTCAGAAATGATAGAAACTGGAACCCCATGCAATTGGACAATCTCCCTGATGTAAATCTCAGATAACCGCTCCGAAGAATAAGTAGTACCAATAGGAATGAAGTGCGCGGACTTGGTCAGCCGATCCACAATAACCCATATAGCATCAAATCTCCTCGAAGTCCGTGGGAGCCCAACTAGAAGCATCACAGTAAACTATATAAGAACCTGAACCAGTAGGCAAAACCAACACCGGAGCTGTGGTCAAAGCTGACTTGAGCTTCTGAAATCTCTCCTCGAACTCCTCAGTCCACCTGAACGGAGCACCCTTTGGGGTCAGTCTGGTCATAGGTGCTGCAATAGATGAAAATCCCTCTACAAAACGGCGGTAGTAACCTGCCAACCCAAGGAAATTGAGGATCTCCGTAGCTTATGACGGTCTAGGCCAACTCTATACCACCTCCACCTTCTTCGAATCTACCTTGATCCCATCACAAGATACCACATGGCCCAAAAAGGCAACTGAATCAAGCCAGAATTCACACTTAAAAAATTTTGCATACAACTTCTTCTCCCTCAGAGTCTGAAGCACAACTCTCAAATGCTGCTCATGGTCCTCCTGAGATCGGGAATAAACAAGATGTCGTCAATAAACACGATGATGAAAGAATCAAGATAAGGCCGGAACACATTGTGCATCAAGTTCATAAAGGCTGCTGGGGCATTGGTCAGCCCAAATGACGTAACAAGAAACTCATAATGAACATATCTGGTCCTGAAAGCAGTCTTCGGGATGTCAGAATCCCGAATCTTCAACTGATGATACCCGGATCTCAAGTCAATCTTAGAGAACACTCTAGCTCCCTGAAGCTGGTCAAACAAATCATCAATACGAGGCAAAGGATACCGGTTCTTCACCGTAACCTTGTTCAGTTGCCGATAATCAATACACATCCGCATAGAACCATCCTTCTTCTTAAACAACACCAGTGCACCCCAAGGTGACACGCTAGGCTGAATGAACCCCTTATCTAGGAATTCCTGAAGCTGCTCTTTCAATTCCTTCAACTCCACTAGCGCCATACGATATAGAGGAATAGATATAGGTTGAGTGCCTGGCACCAGGTCAATACCAAAATCAATATCCCTGTCAGGTGGCATGCCTGGTAGGTCTGCGAGGAACACATGCGGAAACTCACGGACCACAGGAACAGAATCAACAGCAGGAGTCTCACCACTAAATTCACAATCCGAGGTCGTTTACCAATAAGTCAACTCCCCATTGACTTTTTTAACTATTAAGCCAATTTAAGAGACTAAGTGTCTCAATTTCCACTACGATCATTTCGAACCCGAACCAACCGACCCCAACACATCATAAACAGTCTAAACAATGCATGACAAGGCAAAAACAGGAATAACGGGGCAATTTCTACATAACGACCGGCCGGGTCATTACATGTACCCACAATTACACTTGACACCCTCATGTAAGTATAATGGTCGACATGTGGATACAAGTTAAATTACTTACTTTTGTTGTCTTCCCTTTTTACTCGAATCTATACATTCTAAATCAACTGCTATCGTAGACATGCACTGCATTGCCGAATCACTCATGGCTATTAGTGACATGCTAAAGTAGCAACACCGATTGTCACTTCAAGAAACAGTAAAAGGTCAAAGGGCATTCAATAAAAGTTAATATAACTTTTTAGGATCTCACACAATAAAGAAGCAGGGATTCATTCTTTTATTATCCCATTGGTTACTAGAACATGTGGTATGAAACATATTAGCGCGTGTGTCTCATTATTTTACTCGTTCAACAGCGTACAGATCTTGATTAAGACACCTCCAGATCTCTAACCCGAGTTTTTTGTTCAAACAATCCACAAATGCAACCTTTGAGAAACAAGTATCTGGCTTATAAAACAAGTCAAAAGGATGGTGGAATCCATTAGTCTAAGCTCTACTCAAGACCGGCCATTTTATCCAAATATATACATGACGTTGCGCTAATCAAGGTTTTAATAGGTCTCATCTCTGCACGTTTCTCGATGTCAGAGGCGATTACTCGTGTGTGAGAGCCGATCTCGCGACTTGTTTGACATACTTGTATCCTTCAAAGGATATCGGCACATGCATATAGAATAGCAATACATTCTAATAATAATACATTGATGAATAATGTCATGACCCAAAATCACACCTAGTCGTGATGGCACATAACTCAACCCACTAGGTAAGCCCAACAGTATAAGTCACTTCTATAAATAGAAACCAATAGAGATAATGAATGAAATAGCTAAAAGAGCTCAATTCAACCATCACACTGACTGGTAGTACAAGTCACGAGCTACTAAGAATAAGAGTACAACTCTAGTTTGAGGAAAGAAACATCATTTGTTTTAAATCTTGTCACAACCCAAAATCCCAACCAGTCGTGATGGTGCTAACACACTTGCTAGGCAAGAAGGAAATAACAATAGTGAACCATAGTAGTAGAAATGACACGATTAAAATTAGTATAAAACCTTACATAGCATAATGAGACCATTACATGATAAATCCCCCAGAACTGCTAAATACAAAGTCATAAGCGCTAAAACTGAAATAAAATACAAGTCTGAAGGCTAAATAACAAAACTATCTGAAATAAGGACAAAACCACAATATGGACAAAACCACAATATGGAAAGAGACGCCAAGACAACGGATTAGAATGCAACTCTACCTCGTCTCTCGATTATAAACTTTTCTAGAAAACTATGCTACCGATAACTGGGTCCGAAACCTGGATCTGCACAATTACGTGTAGTGTGTAACATGAGTACAATGGACCCCATATACTCAGCAAGTATCATAACTAACCTCGGCAAGGTAAAAACAAGAAGAATTATAAATGATACTTGCTATAACACAATTCATAAATTTAACAAGTGCCCGCAATTACTCAAGTACTCTACTTAGTCAATGATCCAGCATATAAAGATGATATGTAAGTAAATCAGGTAAGTAATCATGGAAATTACAATTAAATATGAAATGCAATAATCAAACAACGCTGACCAAACTTTCCTCAAAATTTCAAATATAGTACTAAACCACTTATTAGTTTTTCTCAATCCGCGCGTACACCATCAAGAGAGAAAGATAAGAGATTGACCCTCGGGGAACCTCTTCTCTTCTTTCAAATCGCACCTATCAAGTGAGAAGAAAAGGCCCCCCACGGAGCGGTGGGAAAGCAAGGGCGTAGCAGGAAGAAGAAGTATGAAAGCACGTACAGTGCGATAACAAGCGATTTGTGATCAATAAAAGTACAACCGGATTCTGCACCCATCAGTCTTGGATCCTCACCTTAGACAGTTTCATTTGGTAAGAGTGTGCCATGGTGAAATGCAAGATAGAACAGAAAGCAAGGAAGGTGAAACGGTATTGGCATAATCGAAAGCAAACGTAATCGAAAGAAAGCTTGGGCCGAATGGAAGGGGCTTGCGTGTTATTCCTTACGCCTTGAGAAAGAACCTCCACTTGGATTCATTTCAAGTCTCGAGTTCTTGTTTAGAATTGATGACATGCTGGTTAAGTCCCTGCGCGCAGAGGACCATTTGACTCATTTGCAGGAGACGTTCGACATCCTAAGAAGGTACAACATAAAGCTCAACCCCGAGAAATGAGCTTTCGGAGTCAGATCGAGCAAATTTTTGGGCTTCATGGTGTCGAACAGGGGGATCGAGATCAACCCCGACAAAATCACACTACGAAACAAGGTCGGAACCAAGCCCTAAATTTGAGACTTTGGAAAAATGCAAATAGTAAACTTAAACTATAAATCATATTAATATTATGGTTCACGGTAATGAATGGTGGTATCAGTCGGGGCAAGCACATCACTCGTTCCCGAAACCCTTATTGCAGGTGATAGACTCAAAAGTAAGTGGGGCTACCCCTACCCTAAGATAAGACGGCTCCCTCCCTCAGGTCAGGGAGTAGAGCTAACTGCATCGAATAAAATAGCAATTCCTAGTTCGAATCCTAGACATGGTTCACGCTTGGAAGCAACAATTATTCTTCCAATTTCATACCTATTTGTCTATATGTCCAGTGAAGAGAGAATGGAAGAGACTCTCAATAGGGCAAGCACAAAATACCTCGTTCGAGTCCCCGGACGAAGGTGAGACCAACCTTATTATGATTAGCGAATGGATCCATATCCACACGTTGCACGACACTATCACGTGCAATAAACATACTCCGCCCATTGTGGTCACATGTTATATATCATAATCCGCCCAGCGTGGTCACAAGCTCAATATCACGGATCCGCCTGGCGTGGTCACATGCATAACAAGGCAATCCGCCCAGCGTGGTCACAGGCAAAATAACACAATCTGTCTGGCATGGTCACATGCATAAAAACACAATTCGTCTGGCGTGTACACATGCATCCAGTCTAAATCATATCACACATAAGAAAATATACAAGAACACATGCATATGATCAATGAATATCAGATTTCATGCTCCTGTACTGGTATAAGTGACATGCTAAAGTGTATGCATGTGCAAAGTGTGCTATCATAGCTCAAATCGGCAATTTCATCACGAAAATAGCAAATATCAAGTTCAATAAGGAGATTAGCCTTTATATAACCTCAAAACATGGGTCAAATAGCTCACAACAAAGTTATAACTATGAGAAACATTACAACTTAAATATTAACAATCAATTCAAGGCATATCATAGCCTAAACACTACCCCGAGCATGGATAAATACCTGATGGTCATACATGGATCAACCCCCACACATATGCACACCCATAACACGTAGCTATCACAAATAACTCAAGAAACTAGTGCCTCAACCAAGTTTAGGTAAGATACTTGCCTTAAGAAAGCCAAATCACTCATCTAACAAGTCCTTCCCACATTAATCAGCCACCAAACGGCTCGAATCTAGCTAAAATAACGTAATATAATCAATAAAAGCCATAGGGATTGATTCCAATTGATAAAGCTAAGATCTTTAACAAAAATCAAAAAGTCAACCCAAAAGGTGATCCTTGGGACCATACCTCGGAACTCGACCAAACTCACAAATTCCGAACACCCATTCGATTATGAGTCCAACTATACCAAGTTTATCCAGTTTTGTCCTCAAATCGACCTCCAAATTCTCAATTACACTTTAGGAAAGTTTTTACTAAAATTCCCAATTTCTTCACTTCAGTTCACCTATTAAATACTAAAACGAGGATGGAATCATGGAATATAAACAAATACGAGTAAAAAATATGTACCTCAATCTAAATCTTGAAAATCCCTCCAAAATCGCCCAAATCGAGCGCTACAACTCAAAATGTGTTAGAATGAACAAAACCCTTGAAAAATAGAGTACTTATGGTCTGCCCAGGCATAACCTTCACGATTGCGGGGCCAACTTCGCGTTCACGAAGAACAATCAGCACAGGCCCAGAAATTGGCCTACACGAACGTAACATGAAGCTCGCAAACGCGATAGAAAACCAACAGGTCACTTCTCGGACGCGGGAAACCTTACATGATCGCGATGACTTACCGCCTGAAGCCCCAAGATGAACTCCCCTTTTATGTAAACGCGACTACACACTTGCAATCTGGATGACCTCTGCCTCTTAAAGATTTGCGAACATGAGCTCACATCTGTGAACGCAATGAACAATTGCCCGTGCCAACACAATGCCTTCCGCAATCGCGATCGCTACTTCGCAATCGCGAAAAAGGAAACAGAACCTCTGCATCATCAGTCTCAACCATGATGGAAATTGTTCGAAACACATCTGAATCACACCTGAGGCCCTCGAGACCATGTCCAACGATATCAACCAATCCCAAAACACAACACAAACCTACTTGAGGCCTCAAATCACAATCACCCCAATTAAAGTCTAATGAGCTAATGAACTTCCAAATTCAAAATCTCATGTCGAATCACATCAAACCAACCCAGAATCACTTCAGATTTTGCATATAAGTGCCAAATGACACAACGGTTCTATTCCATTTTTCGAAACCAAATTCTGAACCCGATATTAACAAAGTCAACTCCAGATCAAACCTCTCAACCATCCAAACTTTCAACTTTCCAAATTTCGCCGAAGCATCAGATCAACCTATGGGTCTCCAAATCTAAATCAAGACATATTGCAAAGTCCACAATCACCGTACAAAGCTATTGGAGCCATCAAAACTTCATTATGGAGTCTTTTATATAAAAGTCAAACTTCAGTCAACTCTTTCAACGTAAGCTTCCAACTTTGGGACTAAGTATCCCAATTCACTCTGAAACTCTCCCGAAACCAAACAAACTACCCCAAAATGTCACAAAATCTTAAATTCACATAAGTAAAGCATCGAATAGGGGAAACGAGGCTAAATACTCAAAACGGCCGACCAGGTCGTTACATTCTCCCCATCTTAAACAAACGTTTGTCCTCGAACAGGTCCAGAATCATACTTTGAGTCTCAAATAGGTATATGTATCGGCTCTGCATCTCCCGCTTGATCTCTCAAATAGCCTCATCGAATGGCTGATCCCTGCAATGCACCTTTACTGAAGCTATGTTTTTCGACCTCACCTTTCGAACATGTCGGCCAAATGGCCACCAGCTCCACATCATAGGTCAAATCCCCATCTAACTGCATTGTGTTGAAGTCCAAAACATGTGAAAGATCACCATAATACTTTCAGAACATAGAAACATAGAATACTAGATGAACAACAGATAGACTAGGTGACAATGCAAATCTGTAGGCCACCTCTCCAACTCTCTCAAGCACCTCAAAAGGACAAATATACTTAGGGATCAAATTGCCCTTCTTCTAGAACCTCATAATACCCTTCATGGAAGAAAATCTGAGCAGAAACTTCTCACCCACCATATATGCAACATCATGAACTTGCATTCCCGCATAACTCTTCTACCTAGATTGTGTTGTACGAAGTCACTCCTGGATCAGCTTCACCTTCGCTAAAGCATTAGGGACCAAATAAGTGTCTAACAACCTAGCCTCCCATGCTCAAAACCAGCCAACTGGAGAATGACATCTCCTCCCATATAAGGCCTCGTAAAGAGGCATCAGGATACTCGATTAAAAGTTGTTGTTGTAGGTGAATCCTGCTAATGGAAGAAATTGATCCCATGAACCCCTGAAATCAATAACGCATGCACGTAACATGTCTTCTAATATCTGAATAGTGCGCTTGGGCCAACCATCCATCTGGGGATGAAATGGCTCGACCCATGTGCCCAACTCTCACTGTGCCGCTCTCCAAAACTACGATGTGAATTGAGTGCCTTAATCGAAGATAATAGACACGTGCACACCATGAAGGGAACAATCTCACGAATATAAATCTGAGCCAGCTGCTCTAAGGAGTAGGTAGTCACAACTAGAATGAAGTGTGCACACTTGGTCAGTCTGTCCACAATAACTCGTACTGCATCAAATTTCGTCAAGGTCCGTGGAAGTCCAACTACTAAATCTATCGTGACACGCTCCCACTTCCACTCCGGAATGTCAAGTCTCTCAAGCAAACCACTGGGTCTCTAATGCTCGTACTTCAATTACTGACAGTTCAAACACCGAGCAACATATTCAATAGTATATTTCTTCATCCTCCGCCACAAATAGTGTTGCTTCAAATCCTGGTACATCATCGCGGCACCTGAATGAATGGAATGCCATGAATTATGGGCCTCCTCAAGAATCAACTCGTGCAACCCATCAACATTTGGAACACTGATCCTGCCATGTTTCATAAATACCCCATCATATCCAATAGTAACCTCCTTAGCATCACAGCGTTGCATTGTGTCCTTCAGAACAAGAAAATGGGGATCGTCATACTGACGCACCTTGATGCACTCAAACAAAGAAGACCGTGAAACCACACAAGAAAGAACGTGGCTAGGCTGCGAAATGTCCAACATCACAAAACGATTCGCCAAATCCAAAACATCCAACGTTAACAGTTTCTCCCTAATTAGAATATAAAGACTCCCCATGCTATCGACCTTCCTACTCAAGGCATCAGCCACCACATTGGCCTTTCTCGGGTGATAAAGAATGGTAATATTATAGTCCTTCAGTAGCTCTTACCACCTTTGTTGCTTCAAGGTCAGATTCTTTTGATTGAATAAGTGTTGGATACTCATATGGCCCGTGAATACCTAACATGACACACCGTAAAGATAATGCCTCCAAATCATCAATGCGTGAAGAGTTGCCAACTCAAAATCATGAACAAGGTAGTTCTTCTCGTGGGCTTCAACTGACAGGAAGCATAAGCAATAAATCTACCCTCTTGTTGATGAGCAATTTTGACCCTCCTTTTTCAAAATTAAATTATTTATGCTTAGCAATTTGAAATAGATGTGGTAAAATATTTTCTAAGAAATAATACCTATTTTAATTAAAATATATTATAGGAAATAATTTTTAACAATGTGAAATTAATAATTTGGTGTTAAATATTTATGATTTATATTACCCCTACTATTTTGGAATTATTCAGATGGCCTTTATATTTAAATAAACAAGTATTACAATTAATTTTATAAATTAACCTCTGATTATTGTTCTATCATTTTTATTACTTTAATTAATCCGAAATGAGTATCATAATTTAATAAATGAAGTCTTTTAATAAATAAGTAATTAGTTACAATAGTTTATAATATATTTTATGATTATATTTTATCATATTTAGTTAGATTTAATTAAGCTAATCTTTAAAGGGAATAAAAACTCATAATGCAATTAACTAATTAAATTCAAGTGGATATGGCTTAAATCTCATTTTCACTGTTTTTGGCTGAAAAACACAGGAGCAATCGCCTCCAACCCGGTCCAGACCCACCCCTTTGTCCACTTTAGAAATCCGCGCGAACCTCTAAGAGCCAATAGTAATGCACCATGTCATCTGTCTTTCTCACTCACAAAACAAATACATCATAACTGGATTGTTGATCCAAATCATCAACGGTCCACATTACTTACCCATTTTCCCTTTACTGTTAAGCCTATCGCCAGATCCTATCTCAATCATTGGATCACACAGATGAAAGGGCCCCCATTGTTCCCCTAATAACTATTTTTATCAAATCTTACCTTTTAAAAATCGGGGTCGTTGATCAAGAGATCCAACGGCTCAAATTCAGTCTTTCATTTTAAACCTTAGAGACCACCCATAATCCTAAATCATTTTCCCCTACCCAAGGCCTCTCGTTCCCTTTCTTCTCTTCTATCTCTCACCCCATGAACCATCAATCACCAGACCTTGCAAAAATTTGTGTAAGGGCACGAATCCAACCCTCGAATTATCCCCTTTGCCCATGTAACACCGCGAATCATGCCAATATTTCCATTTTTACCTCCCAATTTCAAAATCCCCAATTCGAACCATAGACCTAAAATCGTGCAATCAAAACCCCAAGTGTCTTGAATGCTACAATAAATAGTGAATCTAATTTTTCTACCTAAGAGACACCAACACACTTAACGTCATTGGCAAACACATTGAAAGAATTGAAAAGTTCATGTTTTCTACTAGGTATTAAGTTCCAATAGCTTCTCCCTAATTTCTTTTCTTTTTCTTTTTTTTTTCATTACTGCTCCAGTTCAATCTTTGTACATGATTATTTTTGGGTTTGGACTCCTAACAGCTAACAGATGACTCTTGCTTGGTTTGCTGCTCTACAAAAGGTCAGCATTGTTTACCTTGAAAATGGTAACTACAATTAAATTTGATTTATGGTTCTAAAAATATATAATTTATTTTAATGCTAGTTGATAAGCAGTTGATGCTAAGCGTGATTGAAACAAATGGAGTAAAAACAGTATGAAATAGAGAATAAGCAAACCAGGCTGCCTCCAATCGGAGGTTCGATGTTGGCCTAGGTGGGTCATCGAGATCGAGGCTCGAGGTTAACGGTGGACAACCGATAAGCTAAAACAGCTTTGTGGGCTTCAAGGTATTCTATTTACGATCAATAATGAGCTATAAATGAAGAAAAATTGATGAAATGCAATAAATATAAGTAAATGAGCTAACAAAAGGGCGATATGGAATGTTAAGTAGAAAGCAGAGAATGTTCTTGTTCCTTATTGAATATTGTGTATCTACAAGAAATAATAAGGGTCCCCTTTATATAGGAGGGGAAATCCCCACATAGTACATTAGCATTTATTACAAGAGGGGACAGTTGGTACAGCCATTTATTGATCTAGTATAGACTCGTACTATTTTGCAGGCGCGTGTCAGCCCTAGTCATGTATCCTTGAGAATTCTCGTGCTTTCCTTCGTCGGGTCTTTCCCTTCTCCTTGATCCGATATATGCCGACCCCTCGATACTGTCATTCGATAAACTCCTCTCGAAATTGTTCCTCGGACCTATCCTCAATGACGTAAGAGACCTCGAAATCGATCGCCCCCGATTTCGACGCTTATACAGATAGTCCCCGCATTTCTTGGAATGAAAAGATAAGAAATGTCTTGAACTCATTATCCTTTAATATTTCCGTTAATGCGTCATCCGTGTCATATTAAGTGATTGACGAGATAGAGGGGAACCCATAGGGTCGTGTTCATATAGCTACTGAGAAGCTCCTGCATTGATTACAACAATTATCGCCCTTTGGCTTTCTATAACGCACATGGTGACCCTCTATAAATACACCTTCCCCTACTTCTTCTCCCTTATTGTGCCTCCAAGTTCTTGAGATATTTTTTCCTACCTCTTTCTGGTATTCCCTTTCTGACCAAATCTTCCTCCTTTTCTCGCGATTCTCATAAGGAAAGAAATGACGAAGACTTCCTCTAGTGTTTCTCAAACTGACAAGCCTTCCTCCACTCCACGACTGTCAAGGGAGAAGGCGACAGAACCCCCTCGTCTCGAGGATTACATCCCTGGGGCGTGCGTGATATCCTCCAATTTTAAGATCAACAGACTCTCTTGAGGCCAGGGCGATATGAGCCCATGTCCCGGTATATCAGCTTGATCTCAGACACTGGGAAGGTGAAAGTGGATTGTCGGTGGGGGAGTTCGGTGCTGGTGAAGATCCCCTCCCGGGAAGAAGATATTACCACATACAAGGCCGCCTTCCTCAGTGTGTATACTTATCCATTTACCCTTGGCACGGTGGGACCATCGTCGCCTCCAATAGATCTTGTTATCCTTGACTTCTGCGAACGATATCAAGTGACCCTTGGTCAGATACATCTGTCGTTCTGGCGCATTGTATATGACCAGGCATTTCACGAACACAGTCTAGGGAATGCCTTTTACCCTCGACCACTTGACCAGAATGTATAGCCCCCGACTTTTTTGTGGTGGCCTGATTAAACTTCAACGTCGGGACTCAAGGGCCTTTTTTTCTTGTACTGACGAAGTTAGGGACAAATGATGGATGAGCCGCTTTGTCCAAATTAGGACTGTAGATCTGATTCCGACGGAAAGGACGTCGTTCCCCGAGAAGTGGAATGTGAAACGTAAGTGTATATATTAATCAGGCGCCTTTCCTTTTCCTGTGGTTTAATTACCTTATGAAATGTCTTCTGTCGTTGTTGCAGCTATTGTTGTGTATCCTGCCTCGGTCAAAAGTCTCTCGAACCGGATCCGCCAGGTAGATTTGGTATACCCATATGCTGAGCGCGTGTGGTGCGATCTGTTAGTGGGCCGATGGGAGGCGAAGAATCATGGTAAGCCCTTTCCCTTGTTGTAATTGTATTTTTCTGGAGGGGCATAACTGATCAAATCCTCGTATTCGGAGGTTATGCTTTGCATCTGTACAGGCCTGGGAGAGACCTCTGTGATGAGGGAAGCGCCTTTTGGGGAGGCGGGTATCCTGAAATCTGACAAAGAAAAGAAGAGAATGAAGAAATCGTCGGCCGAGCCTTCAAAATCAAAGAAGGCCAAAGTGAAAGGATCCTCTCTTAACTTAGTGGCCTCGACCCCCGGGGTCTATGAGGGCCCCCGAACCGGCAGCGGGGAAGGAGCTGGTCCTGAGGTGATGCTCGTGGGAAGAGAAAACATGGTGTCCCCACATCTTGCTGAGCCGACGGTCATCGAGACGGAGGTATCTAGGCAGGATTTTGATGTGGCAGCTATCCAATCTGGGGTCGAGGAGTTTGTTGGAGATAAGCCGGACAATGTTCCCGGATCGGATGTTAGTCCGGATTTCCCCTGGGCTGATACGAAATTGATTGCAGGGTCGGGGTGCCTTGTCCCGAGGTTTCTCAAAGGCGAGGGAAGGCCCTGATTGTTCTATCAGGGGCCATTGATGTGAGCGACTCCCCCCCAAAATTGGATTTTCCTTCGGACCAATCGCAGGATGCCCGAAATAAAGAGTTCCCTGGCATGGGATCCCCTGTTGAGGGCAGAGACGTGTTTGAAAGGCTATATGTTACGGCCGAAGAGAATTCCGGACCTGATGCCTCATTCGTTTTCAGCGATCTTGATAAACTCCGTGAACAGGTAACCTTTTGCAAGTTTTACTAGTTATTTCGATCCTCATCCTTCTTATTTTGTTTCACTCGTGCTTTCAGGCCAAGGTGCTTTATGACCAGACTTTTGCCAAGTTTCAAGCCGAGTTGGCTTTCTATGAGGGTGAGTACAGGAAGCTTACTTCGGAGGCTAACAAGCTTAAAGGCGGCTTTAATGAGAAAGAAGAGGCGCTCTGCAATCTTCGGGCTTGTTTGGAGGCGACATCCAAAGAGAGGACTTGCCTTGTTGAGCAGGTAACATAACTTCTTTTTGTCTCTGTCTGTGTGTTTACCTTACTATGGTGTCATGACCCATCTCGGGCTATTTTTTTGCAGTTTGAAGAGAAAGATGCTCTGATGAAGAAGGAAATCCAAACTCGGAGTACCGAGATTCTCGAACTCAAACAGCACGTGAGTGAGATAATTGCCGAGAGAGGCACTCTCCGGGGGAAGGTGACCTTGGTCGAGAATCAACTTCATGACGTGAGGGTGGAGTGAGATAGATACAAAGATCGCCTCGCCGAATCCGCCGCCGCGTTATCCGCAGCCAAAGCTGAAGCGGAGGCACTTGTTTCCTCGTATAGAGAGGACATTGTTGCAGCGAATGCTCATGCTAGGAAGGTGTCGGAAGAGGCTGACTTGCAATTGGCCTGAGCTGTGAAGCATGCCCAATTGAAATCTCTGAGGCATGCCCTCGAGGATATTTGTGTTGGGGGCATCGATATCAATGCCGAGATCGAGAAAGTGAAGCCCCTGGAAAAGGAGGTCGCTGTCTTGATTACTTCTGAGGGTGAATCGAGCGACGGCTCGGAAGATGATGGCGATGAAGGCAAAGTCCCTGAGGGGGAAGAGGTTGTTGGAGACCCTGAGGCTGGGACTGGAATCACTGAGGGCATGACCTCCCAGGGGGCCGCCGAAGGCACAGCTCCGGTGGTAGATTAGGGTTATGTTTGTTTCTTCTCTGCATGGGCTTAGGACATGAGCCATGTAAATACGCTTCTTCAATATTTCCATTTATATAAGAAGCCTTTCATTTTCCATCATTTGTTGTTTTCGTTTTTGCTTTTTTCATTAGATTGCAATGTTCAATAGATCGCCATGGCCAAGGGATTTGACTCTTCGGGTTTTAGTCCCCGAATCGAGTCTTGGACACTGTTCTTCGACCTCTAGGTCTTTTGAATTAGCCCTGAGGCTTTTCCAGGCTGGCATTTATGCTTCCAAAATGTGGGGTCGATGTGACCTTCAACTGGCCTGTAGGATTTATGATGTCAGCCCGGAGGCTCTTATGTGTTTGCCCTTAGGCGTTTTTAGTTAACCATTTCGGGCTCAGTCCTCGAGCCGGATTACGGCTCGAGCTCATCGACCCTTTAGGTTTTGAATTAGCCCGGAGGCTCTTTAAGCTGGCTTCAAGGCTCTTACGCATTTTTGGCTCAGCCCTCGAGCCGGGTTACGGCTCGAGCTCATCGACCCTTTAGGTTTCGAATTAGCCTGGAGGCTCTTTAAGCTGGCTTCAAGGCTCTTACGCATTTTTAGTTAACCATTTTGGGCTCAGTCCTCGAACCGGGTTACGGCTCGATCTCATCAACCCTTTAGGTTTTGAATTAGCCCAGAGGCTCTTTAAGCTATCTTCAAGGCTCTTACGCGTTTTTAGTTAACATTTTCGGGCTCAGTCCTCGAGCCGAGTTACAGCTCGATCTCATTGACCCCTAGGTTTCTTTTGAGTTGAGTCGAAACAATCTTTATCATGGCTATATTTTTCATCGCTTAAAGATTTATTTGAAGTTTTTGTGTTCGTCCGACTCTTCGACAGCCAAAAAAACACCTAAACTATGAGTCGTTAAGTGACGATAAATGGGCACCTCATAAGGTTTTTCCCTATGGCTGAATTGTCTCGAGCCTTTTCGTTGTTTGGAGCTGACATGAAAATGATCGAAGCTCTTTTTACGAGCCGACATGAAAATGTTCGAAGCTCTTTCTTGAGAGCTGACATGAAAATGATCGAAGCTCTTTTTACGAGCCGACATGAAAATGTTCGAAGCTCTTTCTTGAGAGCTGACATGAAAATGATCGAAGCTCTTCTTACTAGACGACATGAAAATGTTCGAAGCTCTTTCTTAAGAGTTGACATGAAAATGATCGAAACTCTCTTTGCTTACCCCGAAGGTAGCATGATTTTAACTGATTCTTTCCGAAATAGTTTCGAAGGATTTGATTTTGTGGCGATGGTCGGGCATCCCGAGTCGCGTTAGTTTGGTCGTAGCTTATCGACCGGAGTCGTTTGTGTTTGGTCGGAGCCTTTAATACCAAGTATCGTATCCTCGGCATCAATATTCGAGGGTATGCCTTTTTAGGGGTCTTACAAGTTCGAATATATAGCCTTGTCTTTGAAGTCGGAATTATGTTCGTGAGGTTGTATGATCTGGACATGCCCTACTCGAGGTCTTATAGTTTCGAACGCGCCCGAGGTTACCCTCTTGGGATCTTACTACCTCGGGTTTTGATAACTTGATGATAGTCCGCGGGATAACCTTGGGGTTTTCCCTTGTGAAAACAGCAACTTCTTTGAATCGCAAAGTGTTTTGATTGCAAAAAATAGTCATTTGATTGTTTAGTACAAGTATAGTACAAGTATACATGTTTACACCATCGAGGGTTCGACCCTTCTACGCGGACAGGGTTTATTTGACCGTTTGACCCGATACACAGTTTTCCTGTTGAAACCCTCTCCGGCTTACTTTGACTTGTTTGAGAAGGCAACCTCCCGGGACGATGCCCCCCCAGTATTTGAGGTCGACTGGAGTGAATCCTCGAATACTTGTTTAAGCTTTCCTCATGTAGCATATAGATGTTGCCTCGTTAAAAACCATGCCGGCAAAACCCTTTCCGGGGTAAATCCGATCGAAGGAAAAGAGTGCAACGCATACTTTAAACCCTGAGGTCTTCGAGCTGGAAGACACTTCGAGTCCCCTTGCTGGACATCTGCATAAAGTTAGTATGAAATGTGAATAAATAAGGGGGACAGCCATACCTTGGCAGTGGTGGCGTTCCAGCTTTGATTGCGTGTTATCTTCGTCTGCCAGCTCTAAGGATGCGGTACGGTCCTTTACTTACGAGCTCGGGTGCGGCCGGGGATGTAGCTTGTTACCGTTGTTTGACCGTTTTCTTGTCCCTTGGTTCCTTCGACGTGGAAGGCGTCGTCGCTAGTATCACGTCGTGTACCGCGAACATCTCTTTTGCGGTGTGCTGCTCCCCATATACCATCTTTATTCCTTCTTTTGATGGAAATTTCATCATTTGATGGAGGGTCGACGGTACTGCTCTCATGTAGTGTATCCACGGCCTTCCGAGCAGGGCGTTGTATCTCATGTCCCCGTCAATGACATGAAATTTGGTGTTTTGGATCGTGCCGGACACATTGACCGGGAGGGTAATCTCTCCTTTTGTTGTCTCGCTTGCCATGCTGAATCCGTTCAGAACTCGAGAGACAGGCATGATCTATTCGAGCAACCCGAGCTACCCTAATACCCTTGACCTGATTATGCTGGTCGAGCTACCTGGATCCACAAGTAAACGTTTAATTTGAAATGTATTCACAAGAAACGAGATTACCAGAGCGTCGTTGTGAGGCTGAGACAAGGTCTCGATGTCCTCGTCACTGAATGTGAGGGCGTCCTCGAGTATGTATCCTCGAGTTCGCTTTTCCCTAGTGATGGATATCTTTGTTCGTCTGACAACTGGTTCCTGCGGTATGTCTATCCCTCCCATGATCATGTGGATGACGTGTTGCGGCTCCCCTGTCTCATTCTTCCTATTTGTTTCTTTTTCCCGAATTTGAGTTTTAGCTCGTTCGCTGAGAAACTCTCGGAGATGCCCTTTATTGATTAACCGGGCTACTTCTTCTTAGAGCTGCCTGCAGTCTTCGGTCCTATGACCGTGCGTGTTTTGGAATTCGCACACCAAGTTGTGGTTTCTTTGCGATGGGTCTGACAACACGGGTTTCGGCCACCTGGTGTCCTTGATTTTACCTATAGCTGACACGATGTCTGAAACGTCGACGTTGAAGTTGTATTCTGATAACCGGGGTGCCTCTGTTGGTCCTGTGAATTGGTCAAAACTGACTCGGCTCACGAGTCCCCGATTGTTATGGCCTTGGTCTGTCCTTCGATCGTTGCGGGGTATATTACGTTTGGGAGCGTTTCTTCGATCCTCAGCGTATGGTTGGTATCTTTCCTTGTTTGGTCTTGGTTCCTTTGCCAGGAGCATGTTGGGGTATACCGAGCCCGAGGGGGCCCCTAGTTGGTCGTCCTCGACCCTGATCTTCGACTGGTATCGGTAGTGAACGTCTGCCCAGGTGACGGCGGGATACTCAACCAAGTTCTGCTTCAGTTGTTTTTAAGCTACCGAGATCCATTCGTTCAAGCCTTGGGTGAAGGCTTGTACCGCCCAATCGTCGGAGACTGGCGGTAACTCCATTCGCTCCATTTCAAAGCGAGATACGAACTCGCGCAGCATCTCGCATGACAGATTTGATCTCGTCCTCCTTTAAGTCATTCCCCTTCACAGTACAAGTGTAGGCAGTGATGTGCTCGTTGGGGTTCGAGGTCCCGTTGTATTTTAGAAGGTCGGGCATTTCTAATTTTTTTGGGATGGGATTTAGGGACGCGCTCAATGGGAAAGGTCTTTGCACGAATTTCTTCGAATCCACACCCTTTAGGATAGGGGGTGCACCTGGAATTTAGTCGACCCTCGTGTTGTAGGTCTCCACCTTTTTGTCATTTTCTTCTATTCTCTTTTCTCCCGATTCAATTCTCTTGGTGAGGTCTTCAAGCATTTTCATGATTGAGGGGTTGGTTGCTGACCTGTTGTTGCTCCACCTCTCCGAAACTTGTTCGACTCGAGGAGCTGCCTCCGGTGCTGCTGTACTCGGAGTTTTCTTATGGCTTTGCAGTTGAAGAATTGCCAGTTGTTGTGCCTGCAACATTTCAAAAATAACGTGAAGGCTTACCTGTCTTTCTTCTCGAGCTGGGGTGTTCTGGACGTCCTATTCTTCCTCAAGACGTGTATCTCCGTCAGTGAGGGAACTGACATCGATGTGTTGGGTGTTTCGTGAGGCCACATCTATCGGGTTCGGGTTTGGCACACCCTCAGGGTTCTGTGGCGGTACACCAGCACCTGAAACAGCTGCACTATTCTCTCCGCGGTCTTCAGCACCGGTGTTTTCGCGTGCGTTTACTGATTTAGACATCTGACCTGAAATCAAATATTCTTGGACAAGAAAAAGTGTGGAAGATAATTTGCGTTTTTCAGCGAACCAGCACTAAAACAATCACTATTATTTTTAGCCACACGGTGGGCGCCAAACTGTTTACCTTGAAAATGGTAACTACAATTAAATTTGATTTGTGGTTCTAAGAATATGTAATTTAGTTTAATGTTAGTTGATAAGAAGTTGATTCTAAGCGTGATTGAAACAAATGGAGTAAAAACAGTATGAAATCGAGAATAAGCAAACCAGGCTGCCTCCAATCGGAGGTTCGATGCTGGCCTAGGCGGGTCCTCGAGATCAAGGCTCGGGGTTAACGGTGGACAACCGATGAAGCTAAAATAGCTTTGTGGGCTTCGAGGTATTCTATTTACAATCAATAATTAGCTATAAATGAAGAACAATTTATGAAATGCAATAAATGTAAGTAAATGAGCTAACAAAGGGACGATAGGGAATGTTAAGTAGATAGCAGAGAATGTTCTTGTTCCTTGTATTGAATATTGTGTATCTACAAGAAATGATAAGGGTTCCCTTTATATAGGAGGGAAAATCCCAACATAGTACATTAGCATTTATTACAAGAGGGTACAGCCGGTACAACCCTTTATTGATCTAGTATAGACTCGTACTATTTTGCAGGCGCTTGTCAGCCCTAGTCATGTATCCTTGAGAATTCCCGTGCTTTCCTTCGTCGTGTCTCGCCCTTCTCCTTGCTCCAATATATGCCGACCCCTCGATACTTTCATTCGATAAACTCCTCTCGAAATTGTTCCTCGGACCTATCCTCGATGTCGTAAGAGACCTCGAAATCGATCGCACCCGATTTCGACCGTATACAAGAATATACTGACCCTGTCTCTATCTCTTGATTGTGAAATTTTATGTTGTTTTTCCTGTTGATCGTCTTTCGTTTATGATGTATATTAGTTGCACATGACTATACTTGCTATATTCTATTTTGTTGCATGCCATTTACACTGTTTTGTTGATAATATTCTGATAAAAATATGCTATTCTGATCTATGTTTCATCTCCCATAACTTAGAAAGATAAAATGTTTTCATGATGTTGATACTTTTCTGGAAAAATCTTGTTGAACCTCTTTATAATTAGTTGGACTAAGCCTTAAGTTAATGTTATGTGTGCTCTAGCTCTGATAGTTAAATAATGGCTGTACTATCATGTTTAGCTAATTTAATTAAGTTATGCTCTTAAACTACTCCTATTGTCGTGTTAAGAGTTAAAATTTATTGCAGCGTGTTGTATTGATCCTTACATTTGTGATGTTATACGAAACTATTTTGATTCAATAAAAATGTTCATCATCACAATGCATGTGTTACATTTGACCTATTTCCTTTGATAATCTTAATTGAATAGTTTGTTTTTGAAACCACGTCTATTATACTCATTTAAGAATTCATGCAAGTCTATAATTATAGTTTGGACTCATGTGATTGAACCTATTAGTACAATCACACACCATCTTCTCACTTGATCTGCCATTTTTTGTGACCATAAAATTCTGTAGAAACCTTACTGTATAGTGATTGAGGGACTCATATTGACCTCTGTGCTTGCACTTCTGTCCATCATGATTTTGCTAATCTAGTGCTTCTCATAAACCTTTACGTGCCCTTTAGTTGAGAAAATTTCATGTTTAAATCACTATGTTGTTTGTTGAAAACTTACTTTGATAGATTGAATCTTGTATGCCTTAATGACTTAGCACCTTGAGTGAATAACACTGAATATAGGATCTAAATGGAAGTTTACTAATGTAACCTAGTCACTCACATGATTAAGTAAATTCACCAAGACCTGTTTGTCCTGTTCTCACCCGCTAAGAATGAACATCTCTACCCACTGTCCCATCTCTGGTTTATATCCTTGTCTATATGAAATTTAATAATGAATCTAGAATTATTTGGAAATCTTACATACTACATGCTACAAGGTTTGAACTAGAATAAAATTGACCTTCCTACTTACATTGAAATATTTTTTGGTTGTTGTTGTCCTTAAAAAGCCTAAACAAGGCTGTTAGTATAGGTGTTTGATGGCAGGCTATAATTACGTATTTTAGTCGTTTATTGTACTCTAATTCACCGCACTTTACTTGTGTTGAGCTTTAATTGATATTGTTTTGCACTTATTGTGTGTTTATGCCTTGTAGGAGGGATCCCGAGCTATGTAGATGTTGTGAAACTAATTCAAGCTATTTGGAACTTTGAAGTTTGAGTATCGTGTTTGGGGGTCGAGGACCAAGTCTGGACGTCAAAACACAAGATTTGAGTTGTACTGTGAGAAATTTGCACTAGTGTGACGCAGGGTGCAGGGCATCGTGCGACGCAGCAGTGTATTTTGTTGCATGTTGAATTATTGAGCTTCCTAAAAATCTCCACTAGCGCGTGGCATGGCGCGTCACCCCATGCAGCGCGCCTGTTTATTTTTTCTAGAGTAATTTTCCTATTTCGGCTAGGGAAGGTTGATTTCGTTTGGGCCCGATCCTACTTGGTATAAGTACATTGAAAAACGTTATTTCTTAGAATTCTAACATATTTTAGAATGAAAGAAGCTAAGGAGGAGTTGGAAGAGCAAAAGCACAAGGATTTCATCATTCCTTCCTCACTCAAGACCCGAGTTTGGACCGTTTTATGTTTTACTATACTTTAACTATATTTGTGATGAATTTATCCATGTCTATGCAGTAGTTCTCTTTAGGGTTTGATGTTTTTGGTGTATTGATGATTGTTTGTGGATTATAACTCTAGTTTTATGTATTGAATTATTTTGGATGATTTAATTGTTGCATATATATTCACTTGTTCATGTAATCGAGGGAGGCATACTTGTGATATTTTTGCATTATATCGTTGGTTGAATTCATAGATTCTTCTAAGTAATCGAAAGAGGCTAGTTGAATCGTTGATTAAACCTAGTTAGAAGAATAATCGAAAGAGGTTTTCCGAAAGACCAGTCCACTACGCATTCTTGCATATCTTCACGTGCTTACAATTGATTCATCTCGTGAGGTTAGGACTTAATTGAGAGAGGAGTTTTTGTTGAACCTTTGAACTAATAATTGAGTGAATTCGAGAGACTCGCTTGAACATTAGAAGTGAATTATCTCGAGTTAGATCCCGAACAATTATCTTTCACCTATTCCATCAAAATCCTATTTTCTCCCACTGATAACCTTCTTTGCTTACTCATTGTTACGATTGTCACTAGTTAATAGCTTTAGATTTTTAGTTAATTTTAGTTCTTAATCATATAAATCTCAACTGTTGATCATCTTGGATAGCAATCAAGCTAGAAACTATAAGAATGATATTTAAATCCAATCGTGTGGATACGATATTATACTATACTATATTTGAATAGCGAGCATAATTTAAGTGTGAGTTTTGCGCTCATCGGTGTTCAATGAAGTAAGGTCTCAACCATGTGTATGCTTACTTTGGATTGTTCTGAAGATAACTGAAATGCCAGTTGAAATGCTATGAACCTAGTTAAGGTTGAGCACTCAGTAGAACTAATGAAACCAATGCATAGGTCCTTCCCTATCACTTACCAATGCTTAGATCACTCAACTAGGTACTTTTGAACTTTAATTGGTTTATTGATAGTTTGCCACTAATTCTACTTGTTTTCATATCTGTGTGATAACCTTCCTAAGTGCTCTGATGCATGTTATAATCAACTTTAAGGTCATTCATTGTACTGGACTATATAAGTCTACTTGTTGTAGCTTGCCTTTTATATTTTGGGTTCTGATCCTAAAGTCAATGATGTGATTGATCTTGAACTGCTCATATCCTTGCACTCTAATGATGATATTCTCTATAGTTTCGGTTGAAATTCTGTGTGTCTGAACCATTGTGTCTACTGCTGTTTTCATGTTAACTATTAAGTTGACACCTGTTTGTGTCTAAACCTTTAGGGAAGAGTAAAAGTGATTGGCTGAGGGTATTTGGGTGTAAAACTTGGTATGTTATTGAGATACCCCTCCCTGACAAAATCACTGCTTGGGGTCCATGAGACTCTTGTGAACTCTAAAGTACCAGGGGTCCAAATGGGGATTTTATCCATGAATAAGGTTTTACTCTAAGACTTTGGTCAATGACTCTTATTAATCCCTATACGATTAACACAAATGAGATTGGATCCACTGCATTATTATTACTTGTGTGATTTTATTCTTGTTATACCTCACATTGATTTTCGCTAATTATCTTCTTATTTCTTTTGTGTGCATGTCTGAATTGGGTCTGCTGAGTTCTTTGGAACTAAGGCCCAAATTTCATCTTGGATCGCCTTTTCGCTCATTGGAATCTTCTGCTTGTGTGAAAATCTGCTGGGCCTGAATATCCATCGGCCAAATGTCAAGAGTCCATCATTTTTCCTCCCTTCATTTTCAGATGATAATTATTGTTATTCAGTTATTCTGTGTATATGTTTTTTTTAAGCTAACATTGCTATTGAATATTGTTTGATATCTTGATTGTGTAGGAAACATAGGCAAACCAAAAGCCCATAGGTAAAAGAATCAAAATCTGAAATTATGTTCGATTTAACACTTTTAATGTTTTAACCACTTATTTTCTCAATGAATGAAAGATTTTGTCAATACCGCTAACAATGTTTAGTGAGTATGGATACATACAAATTCAAAAATCAAAACGAATTCTCTTTGAAAAGATCAGAATTGCAAAAATAATTTATAAGAAAACGAAACCAAACATAGCTGGTGATTGCAAAACATACCTCAATGAGTTTTTAGATGCAAGTTTCGATTGAAATTGATTTTCAAAAGAGGTATACCTATCCCAATTTATGGAAGATTTTATAGTGGCTTTTTAAATTTCACTAAGTTATACATGAGTAACCACATTTTTCCAAAATTAATAGAACATTTAAACTTTCTTTCAAAATATAAAAGTCCTTCACAAGATTTTTTTTCTCAACTTTGTAAGCATAAACATTTCAAAGGATTTTCATAGATTATAAAACCTTAGAAGCCTGTAACTCTTTTTCAAAGTGGACGCACAACCCTCTTTTCAAAACAGTAGATTTTTAAACTAGACCTAAAGGGACTGACTGAGAAAAGTACAAACCTTTACTTCCCTGAACCTAGCCTAAGTTTAAGGATCTACCTAGATTTTAAGGGATGTCTAACACCTTCCCCTTAGAACAACTAGAACCCTTACCTGAATCTCACCGGTTAGTAGACTATTAGGATAATAATTTAACAAACGCATAGGTACCCCAATATACCTTAAATATTAGGTGACGAATCTCTTTTATCAACATTATAAGAACCACTAGTTGAATCGTATTTGGACATGCGCAAAGTAAGATCCAACAACTCCTGCATCAACATACATCCAATGCCAATCCGAGAAGCATCACAATAGACCGTAGAAAAACCTGATTCTTAAGGTAAAATCAGAACTGGCGATGTAGTAAAAGCAGTCTTGAGCTTCTGAAAGCTCTTCTCACACTCATCAGACCACCTAAATGGGGCACCCTTCTGGGTCAATCTAGTTAAAGGTCACAAAATGGAAATAATACCCGGCCAAACCTAGGAAACTCCGAATCCCAATAGCAAAAGATAGTTTAGGCCAACTCTTAACTGCCTCAATCTTCTTCTGAACCACCTTACTCCCCTCATTGGATACTACATGATCCAAGAACACCATTGAATCAAGGAAAAACTCACACTTGGAGAATTTTGCATATAGTTTCTTCACCCTCAAAGTCTGGAGCACGATGCTCAGATGCTGCTTGATCCTCCCAGCTGTGAGAATAAACCAATATATCATCAATAAAATTATGACGAAGGAATCAAGATAGGGCTGAAACACACTATTCATCGAGTGCATAAAGGTTGATGGGGAATAGGTCAACTCAAAAGGCATCACTAGAAACTCATAGTGACCATAGCGGGTGCTGAAAGCCATCTTCAGAATATCTGAATCTCGGATCTTCAATTCATGATACCCCGACCTCAAATCAAAATTCGAGAACACTCTGGCACCCTGAAGCTGATCAAACAAGTCATCAATGCGCGTAGTGGGTACTTTCTCTTAATTTTAACTTTGTTCAGCTGCATGTAGTTAATACATATCCTCTTAGTACCATCCTTCTTCTTCATAAATAGAACCGGTACATCCCAAGGTGACACACTAGGCCTGATGAATCCCTTATCAAGTAGCTCCTACAACTATTCCTTACGCTTTTTCAACTCTATAGGTTCCATGCGATACGGTGAAATAGAAATGGGCTGAGTGCTCAGTACCAGGTTAATACCAAAATCGATGTCTCTATCAGGTGGCATGCCCCGATAGATCTGCTGGAAATACATCTAGGAAGTATCTCACTATCGGAACTGACTCAACGGTAAGAGTATCACCACTAACATCCCTCACAAAGTCCAAGTATGTCAGACACCCCTTCTAACCATCCGTTGAGCTTTCAAGTATGAAATCACCCTACCTGTAACATAATCTAGGGAACCTCTCCACTCAACCCTAGGCAACCCCAGCATCGGCAACATCACGTTCTTAGCATGACAATCAAGAATAGCGTGACATGGTGACAACCAATCAATGCCCAAAATCACATCAAAATCAACCATGTTAAGCAGTAAAAGATCAACTCTCATGTCATAACCCCCAATAGTCACCACACACGTCCGATACACATGGTCCACAATAATAAAATCACCCACCGGTGTAGATACATGAATGGTCATAACTAAAGAATCATGAGGCATATCCAAATTACGAGCAAAGTATGATGCATATATGAACAAGTTGAATCGGGGTCAAATAACATTGAAGTATCCCTGTGGAACATGGGAACAATACATGTAATCACAACATCAGAAGAAACTGCCTCTGGCCTAGCGGGAAATGCATAGAAACGGGCCTAACCACCGCCTTAATGACCTCCTCCTCGAGGGAGACCTCGTGTTGACTTAACCCCACCCTGAGCTGACTGTGTGGGTGGTGTAGTTGTTGGTGCTGACATCATAGTCTAAGAGCTCTATTGTGGGACACTACTAAATAGTCTAGTGCAATCCCTCTATGATTCAAGTCTCCCCACTCATAACAACCCCTCATTTAAGTTTGTTGACCCTGATAACCCGAAGAGTTTCCCGTGGAAACCCAAGCAGAAAGAGCACGATAGGAACTCTTTGTAGGAAGCGCACCGAATGATGATTGAGTTGGGTATGCACTGTAGAAAATGTATCCAACTAAAGAACCACGGGGAACATGATGAGCTGCCCGAACGAGTTTAGAAGGACGACCTCTGCTATAATCTTACTAGCCTCTACATGGACCACTGCTGACACCACCTAAATCACGAGGCCTCTTGGACTCCCATTTGAGCCTGCGTACCTGCTCCAAACATCTAGAAATATCGACCACCAGGTCAAACCTAAACTTTGTTGCAACCTCTCAAGCCATACTATAACGTAAACCATAGTTGAGGCCATCAATGAACCTCTTTATATTCTCCCTCTCAGTGGGAACCAACCATATAGCATGACGTGCCAAATCTGCAAATCTCATCCCTTATTAGGTCACAGGCATACCCTCCTGGCGTAGATTCTCAAAGTCACTACGCGACTCTTCTTTGCGAGTTTGTGGAACAAATTTGTTTAGCAGAGAACTGAGAACTCATGCCATGTAAGTGGCCCTACGCCAGTTTCCTTGCCTAACTCATAAGTCTGCCACCACCTATAAGTTGCCTCTATTAACTAAAAATTAGCAAATGCAACCCCACTGGTGTCTAAAATACATGTTGGGCAAAGAATCCGCTAACAACGATATTGAAAATCGTGAGCATCCTCTAACTCCCCCCACTGAACTTTGGAGGCTCAAGCCTCCCAAACTACTCCAACATGTTTTTCTCCTCATCAATCATAGTTGGACCAACCTCAGACCAAGCAGCAACAACCGATTAAACTGGTAACACCCCCGGTGTCTAATGACCCTGATCTAGCTACTCCATAGTACGGGCAATAGGAGTATGGGCACCTCCCCCAGTCTGTGAGGTAGTTGTTGCAACTAAGATTGAAAATGCCGGAGCCAGACTCATGCACACAGTCATAATTTGAGCCAAGGCCTCCCGAAGGCCTGGAATAACAATAGGCACTGTTGGGGCCTGAGTTGGTCCCACCGTCTCGACCGTATCTAAGACATGCTCCTCAGCTGGAGCAACAGGTGTCTCCACTTGTGTTGCTCTAGATGTAGTGCGAGCTCCACCTCGACCTCTACCATGGCCTTGTCCTCTCACGGCCCTAACTGGTGGTAATGGTGGTCGTCTTCCAGATTCGGCTGCACATGTCTTCACCATTTGTGAGAGAATAGAAGAGTCAAGGTAAAAATTTGGAAATAACAAATTCACATGACAAGAATGCAAGAAAGTGAAGTTTTATTAAAAGTTCGGTAGTCTCCTGAAGATAGATATAGACGTCTCCGTACCGATCCGCAAGACTCTGCTAAACTTGCTTATTATCGATAATACCTATGAACCTAGGCTTCTGATAACTTGTCACGGCACAAAATCCCAACCAGCTATGATGACGCCTAACACACTTGCTAGAAAAGCCAGACATAAAAATAGTGAACCAAAATAACATAAATGACACAATTAAAATCAGTCTAAAAACTTAACATAGCATAATGAGACTAAACTAGGTTGGTTTTGAGTTGCTTATTGTATTGTGTTTGTTTCTAGACTATAGTAGGCTTGAAGAAGCAGTAAAATCAGGGGAAATGTTGCCCGTTTTATTTTAGAATCGAGCTATCATTTGAGATACGTGATATACTAGCATCATCTAAGTTGTACATGTATTTCTTCGTTATAGGGTTGGCGCGCTAGTTGTCATAAGCTTGTTGTTGAGTTGCATTGATGACTTGAGGTATGTTAAGGCTATCCCTTCTTCCCTTTTGGCATGATCGATATAATACAATGAAACGAGCAAGCTGTTATAAATGATTCTATTCTTATAAGTACTAGGGTTGCCTATGTTCTGGATTCTCAATATGTCCTACTATCATATCGTGTGTTCATGGGTCTAATGACATTCTGAGAGATCTTATTGACTACTTCATTATGCATTGCATCCATTCATACATGTATATTGACCCATGACCAGATGGCGTTATATACGTGTATAGTATAAGTGTTTGGGGTATGGGGAAAGGTTATGGCATTGTATATGCACCACCACCTGATCAGCTGGTATACGTTTATGATTTCACACACAGAGGTTGAGAGGATATGATGGGATGCCCAGGCTTGATGATGTTATGTACGCAATACATCTATGCATGATACGACATTTATACGCATATGCATGTCATTATAAATGTTTCATGATTCACAAAGTTATTCAGACTACAGGTTGAGTCCTTTACTCTATGTTTCTTTCATGTCTGTTATATACTAATTTTTATGCCTTACATACTCGGTACATTTTTTGTACTGATGCCCCTATTGCTTGGGGGACTGCTTTTCATACCCGCAGGTGCAGGCAGACACGCTGACGGTCCCCCATCATAGGATCCTTGCTCAATGAGAGTTGGTGCGCTCTATTTGATCCGGAGCTGCTATTGAGTTTCGGTACGATACTTTTGTACACGTATGGGTATGATAGGACCCGATCTCGTCCTTTATACAATTGTACACTATGTTAGAGGTATGTAGACAGTCATGTATAGTTGGATAGTATGTGGCCTTGTCGGCTCGCCCTACCGTAATCCGCTTGTATATATATATATATATATATATATATATATGGGCATGTTTTACCACGTATGTTATTCATATGAATCAGTAGTTTATTTATGGACATTATGCATGACCTACACTTATTTCATGTTTATATCTTAGATGTATGCTTAGGGGTGTTCGATATGTAGAACTCGAGCACTCGTCATGGCCCATCGGTTTGGGTCGTGACAAAAAGGTTTACCGACGCCAAAGGGAAATTGAAGGAAATTTTGCCCGAAGTCTTGTGGGCGTTCCGTACGACTTCAAAATCCGGTACCGGGACCATTCCGCTTTCGTTGGTCTACGGTGTTGATTACCTAATACCGGTCGAGGTAGGAGAACCGAATATCAGGTGACGATATGCGACTGAAGAGTCAAACGGTGAGGTTGTGAGCACACGCCTGGAACTATCAGATGAAAGGCACGAGGTCGCCCTCGTCTGGTTGGCCACTCAGAAACAGCAGATCAAAAGGTATTACAATCGGACAGAAACCTTTGACACTTCAATATCGTAGACCTGGTGTTAAGAAAGGTGACACTGGACACTCGAAACCTGAGCGAAGGGAAGTTGGGACTTAATTGGGAAGGTCCATATCGAATTATCGAGATTACCGGTAAATATTCGTACAAACTCGAAGCAGAGAACAGTGAACAGCTACCGAGCACTTGGAACATAACCCACTTAAAACGATACTACTTCTAAGGCACAACCTCATTCATTATTTGTTATATTGCATTGGACTAACACTTGCAGGCAACAACCAAAGGATGATGTAGATCTTAGGTATGAAATCACGTGTTGCACTCTTTTTCCTTGAACCGTTTTTGTCACAAATGGGTTTTTCGGCGAGGGTTTTAACGAGGAAAAAGTGGATCATGCTAACCTAGAGTCAAAGATCGGTTTTGAACAAGACTCGATGGTCACAACAACAGTATCCGAGCCCTCTCGAAGATCGACCTCGTATACTAGGGATCATCACCCTCGGGTTAAGATTTCTAGCAAGGAAGGAAACTTTGTGCTCCAACAGTCTATGCTCGATGGATACGATTTATTATAAGGGCCAAACAGTTAAATGAACTGTGCCCGTATAGACCGCCTAAGCCATAGTACGAAGCTTTTACACGCTTACAATCTTGTATATTACGCAAAAGAATGAAACAAAGTTTCTACCTTGCGGATACACATTTTGTTCCTTAAAAGTATTAAGTTTTGTTCCTTAAGAATATCGAGCCCAAGGGACGCCTCTATCCGGAACAAATGATTACCCCTACTCGGGGACTGTCGTCCAGGACAAACTCGAATGGCTCAGGTTGCCGAAACCCGGAGGCACAAAGCCTATTAGGTAGTGCCCAAACTTAAAAGGCAAAGGCCACCCTAAAAACGGTCTAAACCCAAAGGGTGGCCCCCACTCAAGGACTGTCATCCAAGACAAACTCGGACGGTTCGAGTTATCGAATCTCGGAGGTACAAAGCCTACTAGGTAGTTCCTGAACTGAAAAGGCTACGGCCACCCAAAAAATGGTTCGGAGACGTCCAAGCCCGTTATAGAAACATAAGTACTTCAAACAAAATTCTAAACTTGTTTCAGAGGTTTCCCTCAGCAAAGATATGGTCTTAAAAAATTTAAATAAGCATCTTGGGAAAGCTTCCAGTCACCCCGAGCCCCCATAAGTTTCGAGGAAAGATTGTACGGAAGATAGGTATTATTTGAACCTCCAAAAAATGACTTATTACCACGCTTGATTCTGCGCTAAGGCATTAGAAATCTTTGCAATTGTGAAAGTATGCCAAAGACAAAACTTTAAAATTGCCGAAAGGGAAAATGACTTTATATACATTCCGGAACGTCTTTACAAAGGCAAATGAAAATGGCCTCAACAAAATTAATATGCAAGATACAAAAACAAAAACAAAAAATCTTAAGGCATCTCCTCTTGGACTTCACCTAAATCTGACCCATCACCAGCACCCTCGGGGCCTTCGGATTCTTTAGAGCCCTCGGAGCTCTTTTCACCTTCGGGATCAGCTAGCTTCTTGGCCTCAATCTCAAGTCCTTTTTCCTCCTTGATCTCGGCAGATAGGTCGAAGCCTCGGGCATGGATATCTTCAAGGGTCTCCCTTCGAGATAACCGCTTCACGTAATCGATAGTAGTTTTTAGGCGGGTCTCGGCAGCCTCGACATCGGCCCTATACTGGGACACCATTTCTTCAGCATCAGCAGAGGTTGCGCACATTTGAACTTTTATAGCTTCACACTCACTGTCGAGGGCATCCCCTTCTGCTAGGGCCTAGTTCAGTTGTGCTCGGAGTTCATCGTTCAGCTAGGCCCGTTTATCGGCTTTCTCCTTCTCCACCCGACGTTGAACCTCTACCAATGCCAGCTGAGTCCAAGCGGTTTCCTTCTCCGAGGTCAATCGGTCTATTTTGCTCTTCCAATTGTCGGCTATGGCCTGGACCTCATTCATTTGAGCTCAGAGCTGGTCTATCTGGTAGATTTTCTGTTGAGCTTGCAAGGTTTGGTCATTAATCCCCGTGGCTAAATCCTCATTTCTAACTTCAAAACTCTTTACATGTTCGACCAAATTGGCATGTTCCTGCCTCAAGGTTGAAGCCTCTTTCTGAGCCCCGTCCATACCGGCCTGAAGATCTTTGATGGCCCATTCGTACTGCTCACTAAGAAGCTTGTAGACGTCCCTTTTTTGGGCAAGCTTCTTAACCTCGAGCTCAAGTTGGTTGACCTCGGCCCGGTAACGAAGGAAGATCTTGTGGTGAAGTACATAGGCCTACAAAGGGATGAACAAAAAACATTAGAAGTATAAAGACCTAAGTAAAGGCTCGAAGCGTCATAATGATGCCTTACCTGGTTCAGCGCCTTCTACGCCTCATTAAAAAGGCATGGCACATCCACCACATTGATCTTCGCCTGGTCTTCCTTGGTCACCAGGCATCAGAAGTAGCTTTCCACTCACATGGGAGTCGAATGAACCCGGTCATCTTCCGGAACGGTGATGATTATCGACCTCTTGTGGACGGGATCCATACACGGAGCGGGGAACTGGTTGATTAACTTTCGGCTCGAATTCAGCCCACCAGTTTCTGAAGATGAATCTTATATTGGCACCTCCATGTCGCCCAACCCGGTAAAGTCTTCCAAAACGACCGAGTCCACACCCTCAAAAAAGAAACAAAAGGGATCATCCGCACCAAGAGCACCTTCGTTGGATCACTCCTTCACCGCTCGAGCCTCCTCGATCATAGACTCGGTATACGAGGGAGATCCTGAAATCTCTATTACAGCGGGCGAAGCGGAGCCGGCGTCCCGAGGGGTCTTAGCCCTCGCCTCCACGTCGGTCTCCCCAACCTAAGGGAGATCAACCTTTATTGTCTCCCTTTCGGCTACTGCCTGCTCTTCGGGGGAGGCCGGCCCATGGGCCACAAAAATATCATCTTCCTCGGGCTCTTCCTTGAGCCGAAGGAGTGAGTCTGAGTCCCGTGCTTGGGAACCGGATCCTTTCTTTGGCCTATGGGCCTCTCTCTTTTTTGGCTTCATCGCGGAGCTTGGGGAGCCCAAATCCTTTCTTTTCTTTTTCTTCTTTTCCCCCGCTGCAGCC
Organism: Nicotiana undulata; assembly: GCA_005239495.1. NCBI lineage: Eukaryota > Viridiplantae > Streptophyta > Magnoliopsida > Solanales > Solanaceae > Nicotiana > Nicotiana undulata. The sequence continues at coordinate 33,164 of MDKH01182688.1, forward strand.
CTGTGCTACCCCAAAGCATAGGGATCAACGAACGAGGGCACATCCTCATTTTATTATAAGGGCTTAAGATCAGTGTTCTTAGGTAGACCTGCAAAAAGAAAAGAGAGGAAATGAAAACATGGTGCTAAAAAGGGAGCCTAATGTTAATTACTCGGGAAGGAGATATTACCGTGGGAATGGGCTTCCCATCGGCCCTTCGAGTGTTCGTTCCATGTGCGCTCAGAATAAGGCATTTGCGCATAAATGCCCTCAATACACTCCTTGAAGCGAGGAATGGCGTTTGGGACTCGAGCAACAGCTATACCACCACAAGTACTAGTGAGGAAAAATAAGATAAACATAAAATCAACATTTAAAGGAAAGTTGTGCTTACGTGATGCATTCCCCCTCTCGGGTAATGGCATGAACTCATAAGGGATCAAGTCTTCAGTCTTCACCCGAACGAAGCATCCCTGCCAGCCCCGATCCCAATCCTCATCGATGCTCGAGAAAGGGGCTTTGCTGGACTAGCATACGAGCTTTATTAGTCCCCCTCGGAAGATTCGGGGACTGTATAGGCAGAGTAGGTGATCGATGTGAACCGACGGGACCAGTGTGAAGGGGAAAATTGTAAACACTTAATTACCCCTCCATATGGGTAGTAATGGCGTCCTCAAGCCCGGGGACTACTATTTCCTTACCTACCAGTTGCAGTTCTTTCGAACCTCGAGAAGGACGTCTTCAGTGATTGAGCATATATATGTTGATGCCACTTCACCCCGGCCCTACACTGACGAGGGATTTTCAACCTTAAAGTCATTGGATACCTAACAACCCCCCCGGGACGAACATATTCAAGGGAGGTTCGGGATCCAGTTTGTTAGCAGCCGCATCAGGAGCGGACCTCTCGAGGACGACCATATCGGGAGTGATCTCCTCGATTTCATCAGTCGGTTTTAAAGAAGAAGCGGCTTGTTGAGGAACATATTTGGAAGTTTTAGCCATTGTTATCTGGAAAAAGCTTGAAAGATATGAAGAAAAGTTGAAAGGCAAAAGGTCAAGTGCACAGGCTTGGGTAAAAAATTAAGTAAAAACTCACAACTTATTGAGAAGTCTTGAAGAACGAAGGTAAAAATATGAGACTATGAAGAATGGTAGTGACAACCTGAAAACTCGAAGGTAGAAGCTTGGTCAAAAGATAAAAAAAGAATGAATGAGGAAAGTATTTATAGAGATTTCGTGTTGTTTTGCATTCAGGGATGACCTGGCGATGGCTAACACGTGTTTGAAGAATAACGGTACGACTGACGGGACGTTTTGGATTCTTTGTCGTTTTTGTCACGGTGTGTTGAAGAAGGAATCGAAGTGCATATTTCATTTCTCGTCGTTTCAATACACCTACTCTCCAAAAAACGAGGGTAATATCTATATACGGGTGAAACCAAGCTTTTTAGGAACCTCGAATCTCAATGAAGTAAACGGAGCAGAGGTGTGGTTGTAAGGAATCGGAATCAGGGCAAAACTTTGGAGAGCATTACCAGATAATCGAGCACGACTAACAAAGGGTCGTGATATACGTGCCCAGCCGGATGTCACGGCATGAATCTCGGCCCGTATCGGCAGCAAATCAGTGATTAGCAAAACGGAATACTTTTACCTTTTATGGAACTATATTTAGGGTATAAATCCCCTACTATATAAAGGGGAGTCTAACCATTCATTAGACACTTTTGTAACACGCATACCAAGGCAATTGTCACGACCCCAAATCCTAACAGGTCGTGATGGCGCCTATCGTGGAATTAGGCTAGCC
>ML268650.1:0-22869 GCA_005239495.1 Nicotiana undulata
TAGAGTTTCAGTGTCAGGTGGTATCTCTATTACCCTTTTTACATCAGCTATGTATGGTTCTACAATCTGCCTTACATACCAGTACATTTTCATTCGTACTGATGTCCCGTTGCATGGGGACACTGCATTTTTGTTTCGTGCGTGCAGGTCCAGGTAGGGACACTGATGGACCCCTCCGCTAGGATTTCGGGGTTCAGCTGTGAGTTGGTAAGCTCCACCTCTTCCTGGAGCTTTCATAGGATGGTTACTTTTGTTGTACAGTTTAGGTATAGTCGGGGCCTTGTTCCGACAGTGCTTATGATACTCTTAGAGGCTATGGTGGACACAGTATTCTGGGTTTCTTTTTGCAGCTTTCAGTCTCCAGCCCATAGGCTTGGCATGTATATATGTGTGTAGGCATGTATGTCTTCAGTCGCGGCCTCGTCGGCCAGCTAGTACTTTATTATTTTGACTTGTCTACCTTTGTTTATATGGCTTATTGTTATTCAGGTCATGACCTTAACGGTCCAGGCTTAGTATTTCAGATGTTGTGTTGCCCGATCTATTGGGCCCCCAGTTTAGTTAGCTAGTATGTTTAGTGGCTAACTCGATCGAATACAGTATCGAGTGCCAGTCGTGCCTCCACTAGTTTGGGGGCGTGACAATATTATTGACAAAAAGTCTCTTTACATTAGATATATTTGTCAAATTACCCATGTTTTTTTGCATGAGCCATAACATTTATCTTTCATGAACAATACAAAATAATACAAATCTCATAGGTATAAATGTGGTTCCCTCCATCATCATTGCTAAATATTTATATCTCTGTTGGTTTAAAATGTACTTCAAGCTCTTATCTAGGTATAAATCTCATAGGTTTTTCTTCGTATAAATAGTATCCCTAAATCCTAAAATAAAATACCACTATTCCCATCTCCAAATCACGAGTGGCATAATATGACTTGAGCTTTTTCAATTTCCTCGAAGCATAAGCTATCACACGGCCATTCTACTTGAGAATATATCCTAACTCTACCCTCAATGTATCACATAACTATTGGAATAAGACTAACATTGGTGTGATTGTCAAACATGCCTTGGGCTTCTTGAATGTCATTGTACATTCCTCCCTCCGTTGAAATTTAGCAATTTTTTTTGCTAACTTGGTGAATGGTGATGTTCTAGAGAAATCCTACATAAATTCCTATATATAGTAGTCTGTCAAGCCAAAAAAAAGTCAATCTCTGTAGGAGAAATGGGTCTCGGCCATTTATGAACTCTTCTATCTTTTCAGAATCTACCGTCTTTCACTCTTAGATACCATGTGTCCTATGAAAACCACCAAGTCCAGCTAAAATTCACAGTTGAAGAACTTGGTAAAAAGTTAATTTTTCTGCAGTGTCTTTAACATATTTTTCAAGTGATTCTCGTGTTTTTCCTGGCTATGAGAACATACCAGAACATTGTAAGTAAAACTATTTGTTTCCCTGAAAATAACTTTAAACACCATATCCCTTATACATATCAATGTGGATGGATCATGGGCCAATCTAAACGACTTCAGAAATAACTCATTATGTTTGTACTGAGTACTAAAGGCAAACATCGAATATTTTTCTTTCATATTCTAAGTTGATGATAACCGGACTAAAGATCAATGGCCCCTTATAACTAATTAAATAAGCTATCTATACAAGACAATGTGTATTTATTGTGTATTGTCATCTTAAATAATTACATGTAGTTGATGCACAATCTTAAGGACTTACCCCCTTTTTTCTTTCCAAACAATATTGGTGCACCCCATGGTGCAACACGAGGTATCATAAAACGTGTATCCAGTAGGTCTCTCAATTATTCAATTAGCTCTTTTAACTCTGTTGGTGCCATATGATATAGTTCGCGTGTCAGGTGTCAGCTCAATCTATTTTTCTTATTGGAGGTAGTCCTAGTAAATCCTTAAGAATACATTAGAAAATCTCTCATTGTGATACTTTTTTTTTCAAACTAAGTGTCTCTTCTCTTGTTCCCTTACCGTATCTATGAGATCAAAACAACATTTCTTCTATAACCGCTAAGTCTTCAAAATATATAATTTCCTCGTCTTTAAAACATATAATCCCCTTTTTGGAAAATCAACTTTTAAAGTTAACCAAACCTAATAGTCTTTCCATAGTAATCGAGGGTAGCATGGTAAGAAGATAATTAATCCATATCCATCTGTACGTTAGAGTCAACCGTATCAAGTACAACTTGGTTAGCTAGGATTTCCTTCTCTTAACTTGAATCTTAAAAGTTTTAAACACATGTATAACTACTATAAATTTTTCACAGATGTGGCAACCTGAAAATGATCGCTTAATATCTCAAAACATTCTTGATTTTTAAATCTTCAACTCATATTAAAATACATACTAAAAGATATCTAATCTCGATCTTCTTATGTGAGTTATTGCACGCCTATTGTTAGTTTAGTAGTCAAATAGGAGTAAATAACCTTAACCTTAATCCTATGTGTATTAGGATTAGGACATGTATTATCTATATATATAGGGCTCATTGTATCATTGTATGAAGTGAATAATATATTATTTTCTCCCGTGCTTTCTCACATGGTATCAGAGCAATCGTGAGAGATTTATCGCTGTGCATCAATTCCAGCGACTCCGGGAAGAGAAATCAATCAACCAGAAATTTTTTCCCGGCAAATACAGGTCTGCCGCAGTAAAAAGCCACTTTTTATCAGTGTTGTGCAAAAACCAACACCACCACTAAGTATATCGCCCTCCGGCGACCAACCCTAGAAAAAATCTTCACCGGAAGACCCCTCACGCGCTCCCACGCGCCACCAGCAGATTTTTTTCGACGAGCGCGTGACACCCACGCGCCGGCGCATGCACCCTTCTCCTGCCATTTTTTGGCCGAGCTTCTTCAGGGCAGCCTATCCCCGCAGTAATTCCGACCCTACCCGTGCCTTTATTTCTCGATTCCAAGTACTTTGAAAATTTTTCGGCAACTACAGTCCTTTTCCGGCAGCTACAGTGTTCCCTTCGTCTGTTTCAGAGAATTTCCAATTGGTTCTTTCTGTTATTTGGGTGTAATTTTATGACCTTTCTTCAATTCAACGATGTCTTTTGGAGTTGATGTTTTCGGGTCTAAAAATTCGGGCTCTGGCAGTTCCGGTATTATGATTACCTCAGAACCTTTAATGGGAGGTTCAAACTACTTAGCTTGGGCTTCATCTGTCGAGCTGTGGTGTAAAGGTCAAGGTGTTCAAGATCATCTAATCAAGAAGTCTAGCGAAGGAGATGAAAAGGCCAAATCACACTGGGAGAAGATCGATGCTCAATCATGCAGTATTCTGTGGAGATCTATTGATTCCAAGTTGACGCCTTTGTTTCGTCCATTCCAGACATGTTATTTAGTTTGGGAAAAGGCTCGTACTTTATACACTAATGACATATCTCGTTTCTATGATGTGATATCACGGATGACAAATTTAAAGAAACATGAATTAGATATGTCTACTTACTTGGGACAAGTACAAGCAGTCATGGAGGAATTTGAGAAGTTGATGCCAATTTCTGATAGTGTTGAGAAGCAACAAGAGCAGCGACAAAAGATGTTTATAGTTCTTACTCTTGCTGGACTTCCTAATGATCTTGACTCAGTACGCGATCAGATTTTGGCTAGTCCGACTGTCCCCACAGTTGATGAATTATTCTCTCGATTACTTCGCCTTGCTGCAGCACCAAGTCACCCAGTAAGCTCATCACAGACACTTGACTCATCTGTTCTCGTATCCCAGTCAGTGGACAATCGGGCATCTCAACCTATGGAGAATAGATGAGGAGGAGGTTGTTTTGGAAGGCCTCGACCCAAGTACTCTTATTGTCATAAACGTGGACACACTCGTGACGTGTGTTATTCTTTACATGGTCATTCATCCAAAAATGCTTATGTTGCTCATACCGAGACTAATTATTCGTGTATGGCTCGGACTAATTACCCTATAATAGAATTTGGACTCCCACTAACGCAAAGGAAGTTCGACGTCGTTTGGGTCATTGTGGATAGGCTGACTAAGTCAACACACTTCATTCATGTGGTGCCATATGATATAGTTTGCGTGTCAGGTGTCAGATCAATCTATTTCTCTTATTGGAGGTAGTCCTAGTAAATCCTTAGGAATACATTAGAAAATCTCTTATTGTGATACTTTTTTTTTCAAACTAAGTGTTTCTTCTCTTGTTCCCCTTACCGTATCTATGAGATCAAAACAACATTTCTTCTATAACCGGTAAGTCTTCAAAATATATAATTTCCTTGTCTTTAAAACATATAATCCCCTTTTTGGACAATCAACTTTTAAAGTTAACCAAACCTAATAGTCTTTCCAAAGTAATGGAGGGTAGCATGGTAAGAAGATAATTAATCCATATCCATCTGTACGTTAGAGTCAGCCATATCAAGTACAACTTGGTTAGCTAGGGTTTCCTTCTCTTAACTTGAATTTTAAAAGTTTTAAACACATGTATAACTACTATAAATTTTTCACATATGTGGCAACCTGACAATGATCACTTAATATCTCAAAACATTCTTGATTTTTAAATCTTCAACTCATATAAAATACATACTAAAAGATATCTAATCTCGATCTTCTTATGTGAGTTATTGCACACCTATCATGTCCATATTTTCCATCTTTCTGGTAAGTGTAGCTGCTATAGAATAGTTTTAAGTCTTCGTATATGGAGTTAGTATCTTGTTTAAACAATTAATCAACTTTTCAACAAGCCTCTAAACTTAAGATGTTGCTTGTGTATCCAGCTGAGAAAGTTTGGTGTTATATGTAAGTATACCCAACGTCTAAATCCATTTCTTAAATGATCTAGCAGGTAAGTGCACGTCACAAACTATCAAGAAGGAAGTGATTCATAAATGCTTTAGTGAAATTATTCCCAAATTTTTTGTATTGATCTTGTCGGCATCTCTAAGAGTACAATAGCATTTCATGCATTCGCCATGTTCTCTAGTCTAAAAGTCACATGTTCCACAGACCTCTTCATGAAATATCCTATAGCTAATAACGTGGTAAGTATTTTACTAATACCTTTAAGGATCCTTTGAACTATCAGAATAGTAAACTTAGTAGTTTCAACTTTAGGAACTTTATTAAGAATATTTCGTTGATTCCCATTATCTTCTAGGTGGATGAGGACTTTATATACCTATTCTGTTGCTCATTCTTCTCATGTTTATATCCATAATGATCTCCAAAAACATATTCATGGAGGTAAGTATTTTTTTTATAGCACTCCTGTATCGATATAATGGTGGACTAGGATAAATTTATGAAATGGACTCTATTACGCATCTTACCAGAAAGTATCTCATATGGCACAATGAACCTTTCACTTGTATTGTATACTACTTATGTAGCATTTCTTTGCTTGGAGGCGGTTACATGTCCATCGGCGAAATTTGACATCTTTGAAGTTTGAACCTCTCCAAATTCTATTATAGGGTAATTAGTCAGAGCCATACACGAATAGGATAAGTAATGACAGATTCAGTTATTGGACCCTAATCGCCACACACTGTAACGACCCAGTCGGTCGTTACGTATAACTTGCATTATAATTACTGTTATTGCTTTTTCATAGGTTGGTATTACTGTTATTAATGTGTTAGAGTTGGTAGGCTTGAAATCGAAGTGATTATAATGAGAATTTAGCCACTTAGTCTTCAAAAATAGCCTTAAAAATGGAAAACTCAACTGAGAGTTGACTTATTGGTAAACGACCTCGGAATGCGAAGTTTATGGATCGTATAGCTTCGTTAGGTGATTTGGGACTTAGGAGTGTGTTCAGAATAATTTTGTGATGTCCAGTGTAGAAGTAGGCTTGAATTGGCGAAAGTTAGTTTTTGGCGATTTTCGGTCGGCAGTGGAAAATAGGCTATCGGGGTCGGAATGGAATTTCGACAGTTGGAACAGGTTCTTAATATCATTTTGGACTTGTCTGCAAAATTTCAGGTCAATCGGAGTTGATTTGGATAGTTTCTGCATCATTGGTGGATTTTAGAAATATCAAAGTTCTTAGGCTTGAATCCGATGTGAATTGGTGTTTTGATGTTACTTTTAGTGTTTTGAGAGTGCAACTAAGTTTGAATGATCATATGTGAGGTGTTGGTATGTTTGGTTGGGGTCCCGAAGGGCTCAGGATTAATTTCAGATGGTTAACGGGAAGTTTGGAACTTGAAACATGCAGCTTCAATTGCGGGTGCTGGTGTAACCGCACCTGCGGAAGTTTGACCGCAGGTGCGGGCTCGCAGGTGCAGACAGAGGGTCGCAGGTGCGGGCAAGTGAGTCGCAGGTGCGGAAATACCTGGGCAAAATATATAAATTAAACTTCGCGACCTAAACATATTTTTACACCATTGTTGTACGGAAGAGAGCTTTTTGGGCGAGTTTTGAAGGGGAAAATCAGTGTTCTTCATAGAGGTAAGTAATTTGATTATTAAAACTCGTTTATGGATGATTATAGAACAAAAAACCAGTGTAAATTCATGGAAAATCACTAGAAAAATTGGATTTTAGGGCTTGAGATTATGAGAACTTTAGGGGTCGATTTGAGGGGTCAAAAGAACTCCGATTTTGGTGTTCTTTATATGTACAGACTCATGAGAGGATGAAGAACACTTTTATATAAAATTTCTGAGTTTCGGGACGCGGGCCCGGGAGTCGGGTTTTGACCGGTTTCGGATTTTTGGGTTAAATTTGATATCTTTCGATTGGAAATTGTTCCTTAAGCACATATTGATGATAAAAATCTGAACTTGGTAGATTTGGAGCCTTCGGAGGTTGATTCCAGAGGCAAGCGTGTTGTGGAATAGTTTCGGGCTAGTTTCGAGGTAAGTAATGTCTTTAACTCCTGTCCTGAGGGTATGAAACCCCGGACTATGCACCCTTTCACGGGTTTTGAAATGCAAAGGTTGAAACTTTGGAGATATATTCCTTACTTAGGCGACTATTGAGTTGCGAAAACGACTTTCAAAGCTTATTTCCAATAGTACTATATATACTTGATATGATTTGGGTGTTAAGTCATGTTTGGGGCCTAGTGCTGATATGTTTACCCCTTGAGAGATGTTTTACTATTTTCCTCACTGATATGTTATGATTTTACACTTAGTCTTTTCCTGATAAATTGTTTGACACTCAGAGTATTTTTGATACTATTTATTGAAAAAAATGAAATACTATTTGGGTCGAGAACCCGGTATGTTTATGGCCTAAGGGCAAATTGAGAGTGTCTGACTGAGTGGTGAGGAGGCTTTCAGGCCTCAGGAGTGTGGTGAGGAGGCTTTCAGGCCTCAGGAGTGTGGTGAGGAGGCTTTCAGGCCTCAAGAGTGTGGTGAGGAGGCTTTCAGGCTTCAGGAGTGTGGTGAGGAGGCTTTCAGGCCTCAGGAGTGTGGTGAGGAGGCTTTCAGGCTTCAGGAGTGTGGTGAGGAGGCTTTCAGGCCTCAGGACTGTGGTGAGGAGGCTTTCAGGCTTCAAGAGAGTGGTGAGGAGGCTTTCAGGCCTTATGTTATTATTGCGCTTGGGCTGTAGGAGCCCCTCCGGAGTCTGTACACACCCTAGTAAACGCCGGTACCAATTGAGTGATGATGATTGCTTGCGGGGCTGATACTGAGTGATGATTGATACTGAGTGATGATTGATAGTGCGTGATTGAGAGAATGCCTGAGGGGCAACTGTTATGAGAAATGATTTTGGCCCGAGGGGCAGATTTATGATAATTTTACTAAGTTTTTGAACTATGATTTACTTCGTTTTCAAACTGGTTTTACTGATGATTTTACTGAGATATACTGATGTTGCACTTGTTTTCAAGGGATTTCTGGAAACTGATTTCGAACTTATTATTTGATAAATACTACATGGTGACTTGTTGTTTTACTGGTTTTGTGGAATTGTGTATCTGTACTATGTGTTTATATTACTCAGACTGCGATTTATTTTTATTACTACTGAGTTGGCGTACTCATAAAGACTCCCTTTGCCTCTGTGCACAAATTCAGGTGACGGTCTGGAGCAGTAGTTGTCCTTGCTTGTAGTTGCAGATTCACGAGATTTCGAGGTAGTTGTTCAGCGTCCACAACTTCTCCACTTCCCTTCTTTATTATATTTGTAGCACTTGATTCAAAGAAAGATATTATAGTTTTAGTAGAGTTAGATTTATCTATTCTTAGATGCTCATGATTATTGACTCCAGTTCTTGGGAGGTTTGTTTAGGCTAATATGGGAACGCTAGGACTTAATTATATTATTTGATGCTATGGTTGAATGCTTATTATTAAATTGTGAACTATTATAACTGAACAAATGCGTAGTAAAGTGATGGTTGGCTAGCCTAGTTCCACGATAGGCGCCATCACGGCTTGTTAGGATTTGGGGTCGTGACACACACGTACGGAGGAATAAGAAAGAAATACAAGACATTTCCTATCACGCCCTCGCAGAATCACGATTATGGGAATGGCCGTCTACATAACCATAATTGAGATTCTACTACCGACGTGTGCTCCATTTTTCACAAGAATAACCTAAGGCTCTAATACCAACTTTGTCACGACTTAATTTAGGATCATGACCGGTACTTAGGAGAAAGTTCCCCCAAGTAAGCCTCATCGGTATTTTACAGAAAGTCGGGCAGAGTTTTCCCTGTTTTTGGACTATCCCAATAATTTTTCCTGTCTGAAATCAGCAACCAAACATCCTAATAGCAATTCAAAATACAATAACTTTATCAATTAACCAAAATAAATATCTACTATTAATAGCCCACCCACTAACAACTAGAATTTACTACTTTATCTTCAACTTCGATAAGAATGAGCGATACTCAACACAAGTCTATCATAACAAAGAATACTCAAGATACTAAAAGAATGACTATGGAGCGACTCTAAGAGTTCAAATAAAAGACCATAACAATAAATAAAATCTCCGCCCACGCGAACAAGTGCGAGGCTCACCAAGAACTATCGACTTGTGCGTTCTAATTAACGAAATCCTCGCCCGCGTCAACTGATGTATCTATAAAAACATTAGCGGGGAATGAGTCGCTAGCTCATTGAGTAATAACACTTAACCACAACCAATTTTTTTATTTGGGACAAGTCAGAAAATATGCTAGTATATCAAACAGAAAATAACATAAAAATTCCCTTTCAGAAACAATAAATTATTTTCAGTCTCATCGTGTTTTTCTTGTAGTGTAATACAATTAACAATTCAGTAATAAGCTCGGTAACCACTGTATAGTATCAAAATTCAGATATTGGGAGGTTTCAATGAACGGATCATGTAATAGGTATAACTGTGGACTTCTTCGCAAGAAGTCAAATATAACGGTAGTCCCTACTCGAGGGAAATCGGTAACGGTATGCTAGTTCTACCTTCCCACTAGCGAGGGCTGTAATGGTAATCGGTAATTACAAGGTGCACCAGGTCTAACGAACCCGCCGTTAGCTACGGGATCCTTCAAAGTCTGCTCCCATTTATACTTGTCTCTGTATCCGTATATACTCATAGGAAAATATTTTAAAACAATATAGGGCATTTAGGTTCTTATAAAATCATGTAATTTCATTTCGATAACAGTAAATTCAAGTAACGGTAAAACAGATCTAGTGACAACGGAAATATTTAAAACCACGGTAATCATCTCAAGTAACTATTTCGGTATCATATCGAGTAAAAGACTTGTCCCACATGCAACTCAAAATAATCGGTAACATATTCATATTAAAAATCATGTGTAAATCATGCAAGTTATGAAAACATAAATAGTGGTAAGATTACTACTCACAGTACTCGTGCCGAAATACCAAATGTTTCACCTCGAGCAATTCGTACAAATTCCTCCAATCAATCGGAAGTAAGATTTCAAGTGTTAGGCTTCAAAATAATGAAATGCTTTTAAAACCTAAAACCCTTCTCCAAAAATTATTTGCTGCGAGAGGAATACTATGCGTATGCCGATACCAAGCTGCTATTTATACATGTAAAAAGAAAAAAACCTAGGCATTCGATTCCTATTCAAATTGGGTCTCTGTTGTTTCCATAGCAGACATGGAAGTCATATACGGATCTGTCACAATTACCATCCTAATCCTAATTTGGGTAAATCTCTAAAGTCAGCGTATTTCTCCTTTCCACTTTCCTTTTGTTCTTGTTCTCTTTTATTTTCCTTTTTCTGTTTTGTTTCATTTTGTGTCATTGTTTTTTTTTTCTAATTTATTTATTTCATAGTTAGTTAATTATTATTATTATTATTATTATTATTATTATTATTATTATTATTATTATTATTATTATTATTTTACTAATGACTAATACACCCTTATTCAAAATATAGAGTATTACAGATTTGACCTATGAGAAGGAGCCGGTAGTCATTCTAGCCCCGCAGGTTCGTCAGTTGAGAATAAAGAGTTATTATTCAGTTCAAGTGAAGTGGAGAGGTCAGCCCCCTGAGACAGCTACTTGGGAGTCCGAGTCGGACATGCGGAGTAGATATCCTCACCTATTCGGTATAGGTACTTTTATATGTCCGTTCGAGGACGAACGGTTGTTTTAGAAGTGGAGAATGTGATGATTGAAAAGGTCATCTTATGCTTTAGAATTTGATTATGCGCTCTTTGGCCTTAAAAATCTCATTTTTACCCTCCTCGATTTGCGTGTGTAGTCCGGACGTATTTCCGAAAAGCTTTTATGTTGAAAATAATAAAAATAATAATTTTTGCCTTAAAAAGTTGATTTTAGTTGACTTCAGTCAACGTTTTGGGTAAACGAATCTGGACTCGTGTTTTGACGGTCCTGGTGGGTCTCGAATGAAATGTGGGACTTGGGCGTATGCCCGGATTCAAATTTCAAGGTCCCCAACTCGAGATATGAATTTTTGTTTAAAATTGAAAGACTGAAATTTTAATGGCTTTAAGAAATTGGTTAATGTTTGATCTTGCTGGTATCGGGTCCGTATTTTGGTTCCGGATCCCCGTACAGGTCGGTTATGATATTTAGGACTTGTCTGTGAAATTTGGTGAGGAACGGAGTTGGTTTGACGTGATTCGGACATTCGGTTGTGAAAGTAGAGGTTTTGAAGCATTCTTAAAAATTTCATTCAATTTGGTATTAAATTCGTAGTTTTAGGTGTTATTTTTGCGATTTGATTGCGCGAGCAAGTTCGAATGATGTTTTAGAAGTTGTTTGCATGTTCGGTTTGGAGCCCCGAGGACTTGGGTGCCCTTCGGACAATGCGCAAGTTGAGTTTAAAACTCAACAGAGTTGCTGATGCTCGCAGGTGCGAGCCAAGCTTCGCAGGTGCGACCCAAGGAATGGAGCCTAGTTTCCGCAGATGCGGGTCCTTCTCCGTAGAAGCGGGACAGCAGAAGCGGAAGCCAGTCCGCAGATGCAGCCCCAGCCGGCCTAGCCTATTCCGCAGAAGCAGATCCGCAAGTGCGCCCTATGCACCACAAGTGCGAAAGTCGCTGGGGCACTGAGTTCATTTATATTGGGACTCATGCCATTTCTTCAAATTTTCAAAAGATAGAATACCTAGGGACGATTTTCTAAAGACAATTTCTTCCCCAAAGTATCGGTAATTCCAAACCATCTTCCTTCAATTACCCATTGCATTTCATGAAATTTCAACCTAAAATCTAGGGTGTTCATGGTAGAAATTAGGAATTTTGGAAGAATTGAGATTTTTTGCAAATTGGGGATTTAGACCTCAATTTGGGGTCGGATTCCGAAACTAATTACATATTCGGACTCGGGGGTGAATGGATAAATGAGTTTTGGTCCGAATCTCAAGTTTTGACCAAGCAGGCCCGAAGTCTATTTTTGACTTTTGGGGAGAAAGTTTGGGAAACCCAAGTAACTTTGGACGGATCATTTGACCTACCCATTTATTGACTCAACTCATTTTGATCCACCCAAAACAGACCCAACCCGTCTATGACCCCCCCCCCCCCCCCCCCCCCCCCCCCAAAATCAACCTAACCCGCCATTTGACATCCTATTATCATGTAACAAATACTCAATTACGTAAAATTTAAGAAGAAAGAATGTGACACATCATAAATTTATGGGGAAAGAGGTTTAAATTTTCCTGTGTATTAATCATTTTTACTCAATTTGGCATCGTAACACTGATATTCTTCTATCTTTAGCAAATTAAACCGTCTCGTATTTGTCATTTTCACTAATAAAGCTCCATCGTGTAATAAATAGAGTTCATATATTCAAAATTTGAGGGAAAAAAAAATCAAATTTACCTTTGAACTTTTAACTCAAATTGAAGCTTTGTTAGGGATTAAGTGCAAATATTAATTAATTTCTAAAGGCAATGCAATATTAAATTTAAATTTGACAGAATTCATTGTAACTTAATTTCAAATAGTATAATCAAATTTGACTAATTCTCTAAATTGTTGATTTTATTAGTGCAAGTAGAATCAACAAGCAACAACAACAATAATATATTCAATGTAATCTCATAAGTGCAGTTTGGAGAAAGTGAAATTAATAATGACCTTACCCCTACCTTACGTGAGGTAGAAAAATTATTTTTGATAGACCTTCAGCTCAAAAAGAACACTTCCACAATATGTTCGAGAAAAATAATAGTAACAAAATTGAAGGAGGAGAATAATAGTAGTAAGATAACCAAAGCAATTAAAAAAACAGTAGTAAAAATAGTCGTAAGATAATAAAATCAAAGAAATCAACTATACTAATAAAATTGGAGAATAAGCTAGCAACCAAATGATAATTGTAACGTAGAGGGAGAAGATAATGTGCCCCAAACTAGAACCATGTCTCCCACCGAGAAGAAAAGGGTCGCTCGAGTACGTACTAACTTTCTACCATAATCTTTGACTTTCATGCTCTTTATCGAGGATAATATTCTTAGTGTATTTTCGTTCTTAATTTTATCTCTCCTATTATGCCCACACATCTAAGCATTCTAATCATTTTCCGCTACTTTTATTTTCTTAAGGTGTGAGCTTGACTGACCAACACTCTATCCAACATAGTTGCTCTAACAATTACTCTATAGAACTTACTTTTAAGTTTTGGTGCCACATTCTTATCACATAGGATTCTAGATTGAGCCTCCAATTATCTAACCCGCTCTAATACGATGTGTGACATCATCACTGAGCTCCTCATTTTCTTGGATTATTGACCCAAGATACTTTAAGCTTCCTCTCAAGGTGATGACTTGTATATCAATCCTCACTTCCACATCCGCCTGATCATATGGTGCGTCAATGAACTTGCATTCCAAGTACTCTATTTTAGTCATGCTCAACCTAAAATCTTTAAACTCTACGGTCTGTCCCCAAACCTAACTTTGTCTCGTATACCGTCGACCAATACGATGCCATTTGCAAATAAACAAATACCATGGTTCCTCCTCTTGAATTTGCTATGCCAATTCATCCATCACCAAAGTAAATAAAACCGGCTAACTGTTGATCCTGGTGAAAACTTATTACGACTGAGAAGTATTCCTAGTCTCGTCCCACTGTTATTATTCAGGTCTTAGCTCCATCGTATGTCTTTAATCGCTCTAATGTATGTCACATGAACTCCTCTAGACTCCAAGCATCTCCAAAAAAACTTTCTTAGGATTTTGTCAAATGCTTTTACTAGATTATGGAACACCATATGTATATTTTTTTCCTATCCTTATACTGCTCCAATAAATCTCTTAAAAAGATGAATGACTTCTGTAGTTGATCTCACGATATGAGGCGAATTGATTCTCGAAATAGAAATATCCTTCCCCGTCTTCATTTCTACCATCCTCTCCAAACTTTTATAGTGAGCTTAATAGCTTGATACTCTTATAATTATTACAATTTTGAATATAATTCTTATTCTTTTAGAATAGGATATTATACTCCACCTGCATTGTTCGAGCATATGGACTCCAAAGCATCTCCGAGTAGGATCGAGGAAAATAGAAATAGGTAACAGAAGAGGACAAATAATGTAGAGTAGTAATAACGATTGGTTGAGAGGGAAACTGAATAGCAGCACGTGGGCTCTCTGATGTTTTTAATATTTAGCTGTCTTCTCTGGGCCTATTACTTTACTACAAGTCATAATGGTGAAACTGAGCCATGGATATGATCTGACACCACATAACCACATATATACCTTAGTCCCCATAATTACTTGCAACGTAATACTACAAGTACTACACCGTCATGCCCACGTTCCTCTTTCTGTCTCTCTAATGGAGTAGTCATAGATTTGTAGTACCCGAACTGCATAAATATATCTGCAACATTTTTATGTGTAGTTTAGTGTGTAAATATTGATGGTACGTTCAGTCAAAAGCAAACGCTGACTGCTGCTTAAAGCCTGAAAGCCTAAATCCTCCTACTATGAAACTAACAACTTGTTTGGATGGTTGTTGCTTATTGTATAATATCGTATTGTTACTTTTAATATGATGTCTGTTTTGGTTGTTAGTTAAGTTTTATATGTATTGTATCGTTAAATCCGTCATTACGTAACGACGAAATATGCCGCTTTATGTAACGACCGATTTGGTGTGGTTGCGTCGTTATCTTGTCTTTTTTAATTTATCTCCTCTCACACCTTTCATTATTATTAAATTATTTTATTTTATCATTTTACAGTACCTTTTTATATAATAAATGTATCCTGTATCATAATTATTTTTAATAATATTGGTGTGTGATATCATGAAACAACATCAAACAATACAATCTATCCAAACATTATAGTATGCATCAAACGATACAATACAATATAATACGATATATTATGAAACGATGTGTAACAACCATTCACAAGTTGTAACGCACACAAAATGATTCTACTTATATGCTAGGTAGTGAAATTGTGAGTCTAGAACCAAAATGTTGCCATTTTGGTTTCATATATATATATAAGTGGAAAAAATAATTGATGATATTTCATATATAGCGCATGTTTTAAATGCGATATACCTCAACGGTCAATTACCATATTAAAGTATAATACATGTAATACATGCGCTATGCTTACTATTTGCTGACCTATAATAATTGGTAAGTATAAAATATTTAGTATATGTGTTATATGTATAGGGCGTATGCGCTATATTTACCAATTATCATCTCCTCGCACTACATATTTGCTTACTTAAGGATGTACATTCGTCCTTCAAAAAATCATTCTGGAAAAATCAGTCATCAGAAGCATTTTTATCTCTTCATATTCATCAATATTATATAAATTTTACGACAATGTATGATGAGCGAAAAATTAGGATTGCATTATATTGGCGTGGTGAGGTTGTGGTGGGGAATAACTTGGTACAGTATAGTTGTTCTCCATAGAGTATTGTTAAATTGTCACTCACATTGGAGTACAACAGATTGGTATCTTTGATATGTAAAAGAATGAGTGTGAGTATATGTTCGGTTAATATTAAGCTAACCAGAAGATATACCTATTTGCTTACTCCGCAAGGGGGTTGCTTGTTATGCCGAGTTTAAAATCGAAGACGATGAAATTTTGCAAATTTTTTTTAGGACTGCGGATGAACACTGGGATGTTCTTGTATTAACAATATTGGAAATGTACGTCAAATCTGAAGACGTCAATAATATTGATGTTCTGTAAAATATAGATAACACTCAATCATCTGGTGGTGTATTTCGAGCTGTTTATCCGAATAGGTTCTGTATGAAAGAATCTTGCCTGATCTAAACTTATCTCACATTCTAATGAGGAGCGATGACATAAATTCTCCCAAATGCTACATCATGGAGGGTCGTCAAGTATACATAATTCACACGCCGAGCGATAAATTTAAACTTTTCTTGTTGTAGTATAATTATTTCTTTTATGCATCATATTCACACTAACTATTATATCTTTCGTAGGGGTTACCGGCCAGATATGAACTTTACAAGTTATGAACCAACCAACATTTGTAATATACCTAATTTTGGAGGTTTGTATCATACTCGTTTATACGCGAGCCATTAACAACTCGATAATGTGTATCGCTATCTACAAATTATGAATTGCATGTTAAGAGATAAAGTTATTATGTTTGGATGACTATGAAAAACTCATTATTTTATTAGTTGTGTAGCGAAGACGATATGTTGAATAAGGATATGGTAGATGCACAAAGTGAGGAAGACGACAATGATTATCAAAACAACACTGATGAATCTGGAGATGATACACTCTTCCCTGATGAGACAGACGACGAGGAACCACACTTCGAAGATGAGATTGAGAATGAGAAACCCGATTTGACGATGGAGCATGATGCTACAGCTGAGCATGCGACGTATATGCGTACTCCACCTACCGTTAGACCCACAATGTACGAGTACCGTGAGACCTTGATCACTTGCCCAGTATGCTTGATGTGGATGCCCACACATGAGATCTTTATGACATTAATACAACAATGTGGGATGAATCTAGACCAACAGAGCTTTGTAAGAATATGCTTTTTGGTGACAAGTCGCGGCTTAACAGGGCGGTGCGAATTTACAACATAAAAAACGATCGCCAGATCGAGGTTGTTGAGTCATCTAAGCAAATATATAAGGTGGTTTTTCGTAGATGGAACCGAGGTTGTAAGTGGATGTTGCATACGAGAAAACTGAAAACTAATATATGGATCGTGGGAAAATACATTGACAAGCACACTTGTGATATGGACACATTCAATGTGAATCATTTTAACTTGAAAGTTGATTTGATTTCCCTTGTGTTGATTCCACACATTGAATCGTCCATAAGGTACAAGGTGAAAGAGTGTATAACATCATTTGTGCAGGTATATGGGTGTACCATTACCAAAAGAAAAATATTTCTCAGGTGTAAACGTGCAGTGAGATTGTTTATGGAAATTGGGATAAGTCATTTGCGGCACTACCGAGGTACATGGATGCTTTGCAACACTTTAACCTCGAGACAGTTGTTGAATGGAAGTATGATCGGAGTCCTAACTTACCACAATACATATTCAGATTTATGTTCTGGGCATTTAAACCATCCATTGAAAGTTTTGTTCATTGCCGGTCGGTAATCTTCATAGACGACACATATGTATATAAAAAGTATGATATAAAGATATTGATTGTCGTTGCCATAGATGCTAGTAAAAGCGTATTTTCCCTTGCATTTTCTATGTGTTCTAATTAAAGTCAAGAGACTTGGACATGATCTTTAAACCACTTGAAGGAGCACGTTGTGAGACGACAACGTTCAGGCATTTGTCTCATATATGATCGGCATAGTGGGATTTTAAGTTTTGTGCGTACTTTGGATGTATAGAAGGAGTCGTACGCCTTCCACTGTTACTGTGTTAGGAACTTGAAGGCCAACTTCCAGTGGGATTATCCGAACAAAATCTTACATGATTTAATATGGATGGATACTTCAGGATGCAAATGTAATTGATTAGGCAGGAAGACGAAGGAACTTATCGTTGGTTGATGCAACAAGATCTTGATAAGTGGACTTTGCATAAGGATCGCATTAGAAGATGTAGAATTTTGACTACAAATATGTTAGAGTCTTTCCATGGGTTGTTGAAGTCTTCCCGTAGATTGCTAGTCACTGCCATGGTGCGGATGTCATTCAAGTAGCTGACGGAGAGGTTTGTTGATAAATTCTGCACTACATCATCCTTGTTGGAAAGGGGTATTCAATTTATACCACAACGAATGAAACGATTGAGCTTTATAGGAAGCGGCATCGTGGCATACATATATGCAATACTGCAGCAACCAAAATAATTTTGAGATTCGCACCGATTTGCATCAAAACTATGGTAATAATACCCACACAATCAATGAGAGCACGCGATTATGTTCATGTGGGAAATGGTCGATTTATCACTTGTTGTGATCACATGCCATGAACTGCTTTCAACATAATGTGTTTGAAGCGATGAGGTATGTTGATAGATGTCACGACCCAAAATCCACTAGTCGTGAAGGAAACTAACACAACCCTCTAGGTAAGCCAAATAATAACTATCCAATTCCACTAAGTATTAATAAGACAATTAAACAAGAGGAATTATCTAAATCTTATACATTCCCCAAAAACTCGTAGTACAAATCATGAGCTTCTAAGAATAGAGTTTACAAAACAGAAATGAAATAAATACATAGTATGTTTGAAAAGTATATAAACATCACAATTTAATCTAAGGCTACCCCGAACAACAGAGGCAGCTACAACATGGACGCGGGTACATCTTCAAATCTAGCAACCCTCGATCACAACAACAGCTGCAACCAACATCTGCATGCAATGTGAAGACGTGTAGTATCAGTACAACCGACCCCATGTACTGAGTAAGTAACAAACCTAACCTTAGGTTGAAAGCGGTGACGAGCTAACACTGGGTCGGGTCCAACACCAATACTTCCACAAGAGTTCATTACAGCACAAATGCAAGTATAAAAGGTTTATCTCAGAAGTAAAAATACCCAACTCGTTCACAGTTCCAGAAAAAGAGGTATGCTTTTCAAGTTTCTTAGTAAAAATTCAATTGTTTTGCTAAAAAGGCCAAAAGTACAGGTAAGTTTGAAAATTGTGATTAAAATTCTTTCACCGATAAGTGAGAAGTTTCCCTTTTTTTTCCAAATAACGATTATAAAATCTCTCTCTATGCCCATATATAAATGTGTGTAAAAATCATGAATGGTGTGATACCGTACAACATGAGAAAAATGCATCTCTATGCATGCCAATGCCATGTATCCCAGAGAGGAATCATGTACTCACACTCTCAGAGTACTCAATCTCACTATCTCACTCTTTCCACTCATCAATGCTCAACCACTCGATACTGTATATGGCCCAGGGAAGATCCACCCCGGAGTATATACATCACTAATCATCAATAACTCAGTACCGAGGAAGGCCAATCCATCCCCATGGAGAAGATCCATCTCCAAGTATATAATGCTTCGGACAAGATCCATGTCCAGGGAAGATCCATTCCTCAATATAATCAACCGCACTCACTGGGGGTGTGTACAGACTCCGGATGGACTCCTATAGCCCAAGCGCTATCATAAGCCAGATCCAAGCATAAATCAATATAACATGCTGCGACGTGCAACCCGATCCCATAATTGTCACTCACAATTAGGCTCTCAGCCTCACTCATCCATCAATCTCTTCAATCTCACTCTCGGGCTCACAATGTCATGAAACTGGCCCGACAAAAATTATATGATGTATCAATAAATAACACTAAGACCGAGATATGATATGAATGCATGAATATGACTGAGTACAAAATATCAATGAAATCAGTAAGATGACAACAATAAATGACCACTATGGGTCCTAACAATATCAGCATAAAAGCCTAAACATGATATTTAGCATGATTGACAGCTTATGTACTTTATCACATGGTGGAAACACAAATATCAACAAAATATGGCCACTATACAGTTCCATGGGAACAACCGAGTCCCAATTCACAGGGTGCACGCCCACACGCCTGTCACCTAATATGTGCGTCACCTCAATATCAATCACATAACACGTATTGCGGGGTTTTATACCCTCAACACTAAGTTTAGAAGAGTTACTTACCTCAAACCGTGTAATTCTTTACTTCGCTATGCCCTTGCCTCGCGAATCGGCCTCCTAACTCCTTGAACCTCTTCACAATTAATTCGATTCATTCAATACATATTATAGGAATTAATTCTATATGAAAAGACTAATTTTCCCACAAAATCCGAATTACATCAAAAAACCCGAGTGGGGCCCACGTCTCGGAACTCGGCAAAAGTTACGGAATATGAACACCCATCCAACCACGAGTCCATCCATACAAATTTTACCAAATTCCGAAATCAATTCGACCCTCAAATCCTCAATTAAAGTCATTGAATATTTCTACCATTTTCAACCCATTCTTTACCCATTTGAACTCAAAAATCTTCCCACAAACCTTATTTCTCTCACCCCCAAGAATCACACCTCTCATGACCAACTTTTAATCCAAATCCGAAATTGAAAACTAGGGTATGAAAACTTACCTCTTTGATGAAGATCTTGTGATTGAGTTCTTTGATTCTTGAAGATTGATGCAAGATTGGATGATTTGAATGTAGGGTTCCTCCTTCTCTCTCTAAAATGCTCTCATATCTCTCTAGAATGCTCAGAAATTACCCCAAAATGAACCCAAAGCCTATTTATCAAAATGTGGTCGGGTTATGAAAATAGGAAAATGAAGCCTCCGAAATCAGGTATGTGATCGCATAATGCATCGCATAATAGGTATGTGAGTCGCGGAATGCATCGCAAAATTGGTGCCCAAAACTAGGCTTCACTGGTCCATTTTGCGACCATTTTTGCGATCGCAAATCAATTATGCGGACCGCATGATGATTCTGCGGTCGCAGATCAATTATGTGGACCGCATGATGATTCTGCGATCGCAGAATTGCCACGGGATCGTATTTTTCCAGCCTTTGGTAGTTTGGTCATAACCTTTTGTAGGAGTGTCCAAATGACGAACGGTTTGAAGTGTTGAAAACTAGACTCAAAGATCTTTCATTTTATAGGATTTTCACAACATAAAACCTCATATAAATATAGATATTCCGTCCAAAGTGTGGTCTTGTGCGTATTTATTTGGAAATTTAGTCGATCGTGTAATATTTCCAACTTGGCTTAAACTTAGGCTTCTCCTAAGGCCCCAAATCATTTATAATATACCACGTACACTTATTATCATATCCAATTGATATCCATCATATTAATAGTCCTCATCTACACTCAAAATAATATAATTAGCACACGTCGACTTCTTATTAGCACTTAATGAAACCAAGAACTTCCAACTTCTATATTCGATACCGAAACCTATCAAATCAAGTCCGATTGACCTCAAATTTTGCACACAAGTCATAAATCACATAACGAAGCTATAAAAATTTTCAGTAATGGATTCCTACACCGATATTAAAAAGTCAACTCTCTAGTCAAACTTCCAAACTTAAATTTCTATTTTTGCCATTTCAAGCCTAGTTAAACCACAGACTTCCAAAAAAAAAATTTCGAACATGCTCCTAAGTCCAAAATCACCATACGGAGCTACTCGTGCCCCCAAACTACCGAGCGAAGTGCAAATGCTCAAAACGACCATTCAGATCGTAACAATAGAGAATATAGTGTGGCTGCATACGCAAGCACCTATAATGGCCACATCCATCAAGTTGGTTCTGAGCATTATTGGCCGTCTGAACCATTTACAGTTGTTTGTAACAAGGATCTCTTGCGCCCCAAGTGTAAAAAAAATGAAGATACATAATCAAATGGATTTTAGTGATAACATATATGCGCGTAAATATGGTCTATATTCCCAAACATGACATGATCGCTGTAAATGTCCTATAGTCAGTTTAGGAAGCAGTGGCAATTCATCTCCTGGTGGCATTTATCCAATATTGACAATTTTCTGGAATAAAATTAGTTTTTTTGTAGAAGTATATTTAGTAGGAATAAGTGTCTGTAATGGTGTGCTTGCAATATCAATAAAATAAAATTACATTTTCAATAGTGTTATAGGTATTTAACACTTAGCATTGAAAATTCAATTGAATATATTTAAAAACCATTTGAAAATAAATATTAATTTTCATTCGTATCATTGTCACTGTCGGGCACTAATTCATCGTTAGTTTTGTCGGTCTCTTTATTGCCATTTTATTCTACTTCTTCGTCACTGTTTTGTTCGCATACGCACAGACCGATGGTATCATAACTGTTTAACCAAATAATTAGATCCTTTGATCAAAGCTATTTTTAGGATGAACACGGGTTTCTGATAATCAAGGAAATAATGATAATTACGAATGAGTAAGTAAATAGACAATAATAAGATGCATGAAAAAGTAAAGTGTATTATGTTCGCAGTGTGGATGCCTTTTACAAGTTATATTTTATTCCCTTATATAGGGAATTCCTTAATATAACGTCTATCTCTTGCAATGATCGCTCATTAATGACTAATTATTACATTAATGTAACGTTACAAAGAATAACCGTAACTATTGCGTGAAGGTTGTGTAACGTGTGGATCATTAAATGAAGATCTCTGAATCTGCCCGTAGCTCTGTCCGGATTCATTCTGACCGTGTCTCTTCCTTGTTTCAATTAGGTTGAGTTTCCCGTAGCTGATTTGTCACGACCCAAACTGATGGGCCGCGATGGGCACCCGACACCTTACTCAACCGAGTACCAACGTAACATATCTTTCTTATTACATCATCATATACTTGTGACATACGGTCCTAATAGGCCAACATAATTATTTATAAACTGTAAACATAGGCCGACAAGGCCATACAAGTATTCGTATACATGACATCTGTCTACAAGCCTCTAAGAGTACATACTTAACTTAGAGGTCGGGACAGAGCCCCACCATACCAAACAATACACATCTAAATCATACTGATAAAACAAGCAACTCCGAAGCAAATGGAGCGCACCAACATTTTTCGCTGAGCTGATAGCCTACTTGACGGGCTCTCGACCTGTCTATCGGGACCTGCGGGCATGAAACGCAGCGTCCCCAGGCAAAAGGGACGTCATTACGAATAATGTACCGAGTATGTAAGGCAGTATACTGAAAGCTAAAACTAAACTGATAATATAATAAATGCAGGTAGCTAGAAGTCAAAGATAATCTGATGATATGCTTACCTGCTGATACTGACTCAATTTTCTCAATATAATAAGTAAAATAGTTGTCCGGCCCTATAAGGCTCAGT
>ML268650.1:22982-52812 GCA_005239495.1 Nicotiana undulata
TATATAAATATATAACTGCTCTTCCGTAGTAGGCTCGCTCATAGGCGCTCGGCCATACTAGGCTCTGTATCTCGACCAACTGGGCTCGCTCATAGGCGCTCGGCCACAGTAGGTTCGATATATAACTTACTATCTGATCAGAGGTTGCCCAATAGGGGCATGCCCATCGATTTTAGCTCGATGGTAATGAAAATAATGTAATATTGTATATATAGATTCTCTTCTCTCTTGACTGGAAGAAGGAAATACTTAATTGAATATGAAGTCACGATAAGGGAGAATATTGTAACTTATGAGACTAGGAAATGTACACAAAATTTAGGAATATGAATTTTTTCTATATACATCGTTATCAAACTCATATAGTTACGAGATCATGCCAAAATGAAAGAAGGGCTTAGCCGTAACATACCTGGACCGATTCTCTTAAAAACTCCTTTAACACCGTTGATTGCGACAATGCATAACGGCGGATCGAAGTAGGAAAAAAAAATTCGTATGATATTCTGGAGAAAGGTTATACCGGACTTCTTTAGAGTCACATTGCCTAGATGCTTACAAAATTTTCTTGCTTGAATCCTTGTATTCTTGAATTCTTGCGTGAATATCCACTGACTAACTTTCTAATATAATACCTTTCTTTAAGTAAGTTTGTTTACTAGTTGAAAGAAGCAGTATACTTGCACAGGAAAGAGAAGACAATAGATACATGATGAAGATTGACTAACGGTTAAAGCTAGAGGGTGAAAGGTAGTGTTTCAATTGAATATGGAATTTTTAAGTGTACTGGGTTATATATAGTAGGTAATGATTTGGGTGAACAAAGCATTTTGTAATCCCTGAAAAGGCACATTTAACCCTTTCTTTAAGAATGGAATAATTATGCGACTTACGTTTCTTATGCATGCCAAATGCCATCTCTCTGATTTTGCCACCTATTATTATGCCAATGTCACCATTCATGGGTGGATTAATGCCATTTGGGGGGTTATCCATTTTCAATAGTACACCACCAATTATCTTAATTAAGTGTTAATCTCTCACTAAAATTAATAATTATCCGATTATTCACATAATCAGGAATTATCTCAAATTACTTAAAATACTATTCACTTTTAATACACTTTATATTTCTTACTATCATAACCATGTGGTACATTGTATGGTACTAGTCCATAAATACCGAGTATTTTAGCTCGGGCCGTATTTTATCCCAAAATGTCAAATTTCGACGAAATTTATTTATTCGATTTGCTTACCATCTCACCTTCACGAATTTATTCATTACTTGTTTAAAATAGCATAAAATGCTTATAATCTTAAAGTAATCTCATTCCTGAACTTACGTCGATTAACTTACGACGAAATTTTAGCGTACGAAAAATGCGGGATGTAAGATCTCATTTCCGTGCTTTCATCACTTCACTTATGGCGTACTTTCACGTACGAAAACATGGGGTGTAACATAATTGCCCTGTAGGTATATTGTGTCGTGCCTCTTTGGCCCGTACCTCTTTATAGAAGCCTATCCAGTTGTCATGTTTTCATTGCTCCACGTAACTGGCTGAGTCATCAAGTCTTATTACACGTGTGAAGCTCTTTTTAACCAATACAGATGGTCCCCCCACTTATCATTTATTTATCGATTAATATTTGGTAAGTGGATATGCATTTATGGCGGGAATATTTTGCCACTCCTTTACTCGAAACATTGCATCCTTCTCTGAATGTAGGCGTCACTTGTCCCTTCCATTTAATGCTCAAGCCACGTGTCACCTCCGGGTTGGTTATGCAATTACTCGGCGCCTTTTAGGGCTTTTTGCGGCTGCATCAGTCATGAAGTGACACCTTCAATTATGATTTTCACATCATTGTTTTTTTCCCATTTTAGACGGTTGTCTTCAAGTATAAATACCCCTTTTATTTTCTTTACTTTCACGAAAAACTTCTAACTTTCATTCTTTATTTGTAAAGAACTTTTTTCCTTGTCTTTGTAAATATGTCTTCTTCGAACCAGCCTAAGGGAGTGATAAACGTTGAGGATTTGACTCCCTTTTCTGCTCCAACGCGGAGCCGGAGAGGTGGTAGGTTGAGGAGTTTAGGTTCTACTCCTTCAAAGGGTTCTTCCTCTTCCCAGATTACTTCCCCTCCTTCTAGGTCTTTAACTGCTCCGAGAGCTAGGGCTTCCAGATCTTCGTCTAGAGGTAGAGAACATCACGAACCTTTACGCTAACCCCGAGTCGATGAAATCATACCTGCTGAGTTTACCTTCACTAGGGATAATCAGGCCCTTAGAGATCAGTCGTCATCTCTTGATAGTGCTGATAGGTACCCTACCCTGATCACCGAAGGTTTAATTCCTCTTGTTCGCAGGGACTGTTTTTGGAAGTCCGATTTTCCTGTCATCGTTCCAAATGGCAACCAAAGAATAACGTCTTACAAGACGGGGTATTATTTTGTTTATACCTACCCTTTTACCTTAGGGTTTAGACCTCTCATCGATCCAGTTATCATCGAGTTCTATCATTTTTTTGAAATTTGCTTGGGACAAGTCGGTCCTATTGTATGGCTAGTTGTTGCATGTCTCAGCTGTTTAGCTACTTTAGCTTCGGTCCCTTTCACCTTTAATCATCTTATTCACCTTTATTCCCCGATGTTGTTTCGTCAAGGGATTTTTACTCTGTCTGCCAGGAGTAAAAGAGTGTTGGTGACCCCTGACGATGATAATGATAGAGGTTGGTACCTTCGGCACGTTGCTGTGCCTACTGCTGGTTTAGTAGGTGAAGAAAATCTTCCCTTCCCTGAGAAGTGGAATCGTGCACGTGAGTACATTTTAGCTCACATTCCTTGCTTTTTGTTTTAGATGTTTTATTAACACCGTAGCTGTTTCTTCTTTTTGCAACAATCATGGGTACTGTCGAGAATGTCTACGGTATCCGTGATCGGGTAGAAAAACTTTTGTCAATTGATCCTTTGGAAGAAAGGTCTTGGAAGTACTTCTCCGAGAAGTACGGTTGGAAAGTGAAAACTCATGGTAAGTGAAGCTTTTATTTATGCTTCTTTCCTTGCTCGAGCATCTTTTTTGTTGTTTTCTCCTTTTTCTTTTGACAGGGTTTCCCGCTCGTGGAGTGTCTGCTGCATCCGTTCCCAAATTGTCCCTAGCTCAGGCCCAGGTCATTTCAGGCTCTTCTTCTTTGAAAAGAAAGGTTGGTGGGTCAAGGACCTCATAAGAAGAAGAGGAAGAGGAAGAGGAAGAGGAAGAGGAGGGCACTTTGGTCCATAGGTCGCGCAGAAGGAAGGTGATCTTAGACGAAGAGTCTACACCTGTGGCTGCGCCTTCCGTGCCTGAAGTTGGGCTTTCTGCCTCCGAGGATGCTACCCCCTCTCCCGTGCGTGATTTTGTTGATCATTTGTTCCGTGAAGGCTTTGGTTCCGTAGGTGATGAAGCTCCCTTGGTTGTTTTTCCCCCTTCTTTTAGAGAACTCTCCTCTACTGCTCCAGTTACTTCTCCTACTTCCGTGGCTATTCCTGCTCCTATTACTGCTCTTACTCCTGTGGCTTTTTCGGCTCCTCAGGCTTCCTTTCCCATGGCTTCTACATCTCTGCCTGCTTCCGTGCCTTCTGTTAGAGAAGTAGGGTCTTCCAGCAGGGACATGAGGCAGGTGCTGATAGAAGTTCTAGCTGATGGGAGTCTCTTTAAAAAGTCTGGTCATCCTGATGTGTGGATGAAACCATTGATAGGCCCGACTAAGAGAGCCAAGCTAGATAGCCATAGTTCCCTTACATGGACTAATGGGATCGTGAATATTTCTTTAAAGGTAGAGTGCATTTTCTTTCATTTCATTCTTGTACATGTATTTACCGTATCTAATTGGTTTTCTTTTTGTAGATCAATCTTATAGGCACGGAGCTTATGAAGAGGGTTTCTTACACGGAGCAGGAAGTGAAAGAGTGGCATGCTGAAGCAGATAACTAGAAGGAGCAGTATGAAAGCTTAAGGTTCGACATGGAGGCCTTAGAAGAAGAAAAATGTACCTTGGAGCAGCATGTGAGAGTCATGGCGGCAGAGTTGGCAGTGGAGAAGGCTTCTTCTAATCAAGCGGGCAAAGATAAGAACATCCTTGAGTCCTCATTTGCTGAGCAGTTGTCTCGTGCCTCAGAAGAAGTTAGGAGTTTGAAGGCCTTACTGGACCAAAAGGAGAAGTATTCAGGCGAGCTTGTGCATTCACTTACCCAGACCTAGGAGGATCTCTGCAATTCCTTAGATAAAATTCAATTCCTGTAAAGGTCTATCGCACCTTTAAGGGCTTCCAATGATGCTGTTGTGGCTGAGAGGGACGGGCTAAGAGCTGAGGTTATGATATGGGAGAAGGATTATTAAGCTCTTGAAGACGCGGCAACTGTCAATGTTAGTTGATCGTACATGAACTCTCGCCTCGACACATTGACTGAAATGAGTGAGAGGATTTCGACCTTAATACTGAAATTGCAAAAATCAAGGAATCCATGGAGAAGGCTCAACAAGGTCAGAATCTCTCATCACCTGAAGGTGAGGCTCCTGCTGTTCAAGTCTCCTCGTCCCAAGCTTCTCCTGCTCCCTCCGCCAGTGAAGAAGTCAACCCCCCTCCCGATGAAGTTTAAGACGTTTGGTTCCTCCTTCTTTTTCTTTGTCTCAATTGGTAGTTACCCCGAGTCCCATCAGGGGTAAATTTGGATCTCTTAAAGTCCCCAACTGATAACTTAGGGGCACCTTAATGTAAAAACTCTATATACGGCTAAGTATAAGTTAATACTTAGTTTCTAGTTAGATGTTTTAATATATAAATGAAAATATGACTTTTGTTTTCCATTGAGTTTCTGTTTCACTCTTTAAGTCTTTTGCATGATTTATTTTCGAGGTTTTAGTTTTACCTCTGAGTTTTGCATATAAAATGCTTTAAATTATCTGCACCTTTTCGTAGTAAGTACGATTTTGTGAAAAAGGGCCCTTCTTTTTTGATCGACACTTAATGAAGAAGACGTCTCGACTTCATAATGGTGTAATAATGCAATAGAGAGATAGGAATTTTTCACATGTTTAAGAATGTTTCTGAAGAAATTTTTTGTTTGAACTTTCACAACATTTTACATGTGTCTGATTATCGTCTAAAATTCATGTTGCAACTGTT
Organism: Nicotiana undulata; assembly: GCA_005239495.1. NCBI lineage: Eukaryota > Viridiplantae > Streptophyta > Magnoliopsida > Solanales > Solanaceae > Nicotiana > Nicotiana undulata. The sequence continues at coordinate 28,151 of ML268650.1, forward strand.
TTCTTTTAACAGGTTTGATATGCACTTGTATTTCATAACTGTTTTTCTTATGTAACAGTTTTTTCGAGTTAATACAAGAGAGTAACTATTTTTCGTTTGTAACAGTTTTTATAAAAGTAGGGGTCTTCACCCGTAACTGTTTTTGTTGATAACAATTTTTAATAATCATGAGGGAAATGCTTTTTTCATCCGTAACTGCTTTATTTGATAACAGTTTTTCGAATAAGTACAAGGATTTGGATCTTTCATCCGTAACTATTTTATTTGATAATAGTTTTCTACATGAGTACAAAGATTTCGTAACTGCTTTTAGTTACAACAACTTTTTGAATGAGTATAAAGATGATGATCTTTTATCCACAACTATTTTTAGTTACAACAGTTTTCTTTTTGAATAAGTACAAAGATGTGTATTCCTTCCTCGTAGGTAATATTTTGCCTTTTAACCTGAACATTTGTTTTATATCTAGGAACATTGTTCGAAGGTTTTTGGATCAGGCTTTGTGTTTTAAGTCTTTGGCTCTTTCGCTTTTGCTCGTATCACTTGACTTGTTGGGTAGATGGATCTTCAGGCTCGAGCTTTGACTTTTTGATAGTCTTCTTCGCTTCATCTTTGCCTTCCATACTATATAGTCCCCCAAGTGCTTGAGCTTTGAAGAATGAAATCTCGAGCACTTGACTATTCCTTCCTTGTGGTCCTTTTCCTGAAAAGGAAAAACATACGGGACTCGAAGGTATATAGTTTTTAGATGATGACTTCTTAACGCTTTAAAACGCCCATCAGAAAGTGTAACCCTAGACCGGGAATTCAGTTACTTCCTTGTGTCTTTGCAGGTCTAATGCCATCATCTGGTGATGGGTTAGCTTTTTGCCCATCAGAAAGTGTAACCCTAGACCGGGAATTCAGTTACTTCCTCGTGTCTTTGCAGGTCTAATGTCATCATCTGGTGACGTGTTAGCTTTTTGCCTATGCCTCGGACTTTGTAGGGTCCTTCCCAGTTTGGACTTAACTTTCCTGCACCAGCTTCTTTTGTTGATTGAAAGACTTTTTTGAGAACGAAGTCCCCAATATTGAAGTATCTGAGGTGAGCGTTTCGGTTGTAATAACGCTCTATGACTTGTTTTTGAGCTGCCATTCGTATTAGCGCGACTTCTCTTCTTTGTTCGAGCAAGTCCAGATTAATTTCCAACTCGTCGTTGTTTGCATCCTCTGTGGCTGTTGTAAACCTTATGCTTGGTTCTCCAATCTCTACCAGTATTAAGGCTTCTGAGCCATAGACAAGTGCAAACGGAGTTTCTGCCGTGGCTGTTTTTGAAGTTGTTCTGTAAGCCCATAGTACTGCTGATAACTCATCGGGCCAATTTCCCTTGGCTTTCTCTAGCCGTTTCTTCAGGTTGTTGATGATGGCTTTATTCGTCGACTCAGCTTGACCATTATCCAAGGGGTGATACGGCGTTGAAGTAATCCGTTTAATTTTCCAACTTTTGAAGAACTCTATGATTTGCGAGCCTATGAATTGTGGGCCATTATCATACACGATCTCCTTAGGTATTCCAAATAGACATATTATATTCCGCCATAAGAAGCTTTTAACTTCTTTTTCTCGCACTTGTTTGAAAGCTTCTGCCTCTATCCATTTCGTAAAATAGTCAGTTAGCACGAGTAGGAACTGTACCTTTCCTTTAGCTGCGGGAAGAGGTCCCACTATATCCATGCCCCACTTCATGAACGACCATGGTGATATTATTGGGTGCAATAGTTCCGCTGGTCGATGCATGTTATTAGCGAATCGTTGGCATTTATCGCATTTAGATATGAAATTCTCAGCTTCTTCTTCAATCTTAGGCCAATAGTACCCAGCTCTGATTAGGGTTTTGACCAAGGATCTCGCCCCTGCGTGATTTCCACAGTGTCCTTCGTGGAATTCTCTCATCACGAACTCCGTTTGGTTAGGTCCGAGCCACTTTGCTAGAGGACCTCTGAACATCTTGCGATATAAAGAATTACGAATGAGGCAGTACCGTGCTGCTTTTCGGCGAAGTGCTTGAGCTGCTTTTTTGTCTTCAGGTAAAGTTTCATTCTACAAAAAATTTAAAAATTTCGTTTGTCCAATCCCAGGTTAAATTGTTGAAAGTTACCTCATTTTTGTCCTGGTCGATTGCTGAATAAAATAGATGAACGACAATTGCATTGTCTTTGTTTGTTACTTCCGTGACTGCTGCAAGGTTAGCCAATGCGTCTGCTTCTGCATTTTCTTCTCTAGGTATTTGTATAACCTTCCACGTTTTGAATTGTCTTACGAGATCTCGTGCCTTTTCTAGATATTGTTTCATCCGAGTCTCCCGAGCGATGTAAGTCCCCTGCATCTGATTTACTACCATCTGGGAGTAACTTTTGATTACGATTTGCTCAATTGAAAGTTCTCGTGCCAGTTCTAGCCCTGCAATGACAGCTTCGTACTCTACTTCATTGTTAGTTATAGGATAACATTTGATAGCTTGTCGTGTCTTTTCACCCGTGGGTGATATTAAGACTATGCCTAAGCCGACACCTTTTACACTAGAAGAACCATCGGTAAATAGGGTCCATAGACCCGAATTAGAACCGTTAAAGAGTTGTAACTCTTTCTCCACTTCAGGGACAATGCTATTACTAACTCAACGACAAAATCAGCTAAAATTTGAGACTTTATTACAGTCCTAGGCCGATATATTATGTCATGCTCGCTTAATTCTATGGCCCATTTAGCCAATCTTCCTGATAGTTCTTGTTTATGCAGTATATTTCTTAATGGATACGAGGTCACAACTGTGATTGGATGACATTGAAAATATGGCCTCAATTTTCTAGATGCCATGATTAGAGCTAAGGCTAGTTTTTCTAGATGTGGGTATCTAGTTTCAGCATCTAGTAATGTTTTGCTTACATAATAAATAGGATATTGTTTACCTTTATCTTCCCTTACCAATATGCACTTACGGCGATTTCTGCGACGGCAAGGTAGATGTATAGCCACTCTCCCTCCTTTGGATTTGATAGCAACGGGGGTTTTGATAGATAAGCCTTCAGGTCTTTGAGAGCCTGTTGACATTCTTCAGTCCATTCGCACTGATTTTTCTTCTTGAGAACTGCGTAAAATTTCAAAGGTAATAGACAAGTGCTGGAAATGGTCTTTCGCATGTGTTGACTTTACCAGCATGTCATCGATGTAAACTTCCATCGTCTTCCCAGATGTTCCTGGAACATCTTGGTCACTAGCCTTTGGTACGTGGCTCCCGCATTTTTCAAGCAAAAATGCATGATTTTGTAACAATAAGTCCCCCTCTTCATCAATCACTTGGTTCTTGAATGGACCTTGCTTTCTTTTCTTCTGCTTAACAGGTATAAATGATGGATCTTCATTTAGTCTATGAGTCACCACTTCTGGTGGGATACCTGTCATATCTGAATGGGACCACGCAAAGCAATCTACATTAGCCTTTAAATAATCAATTAGCTTACCTCTTCGACTGGGACTCAGCCTCGTGCCTATATGCACTTTCTGTTTAGGTTTTTGTTCAACTAATGGAACAACTTCGAGCTCTTCCATGGTTGTTTTGATGTGCTCATCTTCCTCCGGTTCTTGAATGACGTCTGGTTTGGAATCTACGTCTGTGTTGTTTAATGCATCTTCCGTGGTGACTTGGTTCACCTTCTCGTGACTATCTTCTTCCGTACTTGTTTGGACAATAACTTCTTCCGTACCTGTTTGAGCAATAATTTCTTCCATACCTGTTTTGTCGGCAGCTTCTGCCTTTGAGATTTCTCTATCTTTTGATTCTTCCGTCTCTACTTTTTTGTTATTGTGCACTACAAAATTATATTTCTAGAGGTCTGCTGATCACCTCTAATCTGCTGAATTCCCCATTCAGAAGGGAATTTAATTACCTGATGTAAGGTATATGGTACCTCTTTCATGTCATGGATCCATGGCCTTCCCATGATTACGTTATAAGCCATGTTAGTATAGATGACTTGGAATCTGGTGTTTTTGATTACTCCCTCAGCATAAGTGCTAAGTTCAATTTCTCCTTTGGTTATAACCGTAGAGTTGTCAAATCCTAATATGGCTCGTGCCTTTGGGATCACCTGATTTCCCAAGGGCATTTCTTCCACGACTCTTAGCAAAATGATGTTGACTGAACTACCTGGATCAATCAACACTCTTTTAACGTTAGTTTCATGAATGAGTAAGGATATTACCAGAGCATCATTGTGGGGAAGCATTAGTCCGCCGGCATCTGCATCATCAAAGGTTATATCGTCTGCGTCCAGATTTTCTCAAACCCGCTTTCCGTGTGTAATTGTGAACTTCATGGATATTTTGCAAACCACTCCGTTTACTTCTTCACCTTTTCGTGTATCACGTTGACAGTTCTTTTTAGAGATGGAGGTTTCGGGGGCTCCTACATGTTCTTCATGTATGCCTGTTTACCTTTTTTACTAAACAATTATGTTAAGTAGCCCTGTTTCAATAATTGTTCTATTTCACCTTGTAAAAATCTGCAATCTGCAGTTCTATGTCCATGATCATTATGGAACGCACACTAGAAATCTGGGTTCCTTTTATTTGGGTTTGACCGCATTTCTTTCTGCCATCGAACCTTATCACCCATATTCCTTAGTACTGAAACTAGTTCGGAAGTACTTACATTGAAGGTGTGATCCCCAATTCGTGTATTACCTCTAGTTCGTTCATCTCGATCCTTTCTGGATCTTGATGAGGATGAGCCTGCATCTCTGCTTGATGGTCTATATTCTGACCGAGTGTTTTCGAACCTGGGATGGATTTCTCATCCCGAGGGTCCCATATAAGGATCGTACCTATTTTTACCTGATCTTCTGTCTGATTTGGAAAGTCTGGAACTGATACGATCATCGTGTTTTGAACGGGCAATAATATCTTCTTCTATACCAAGTTTGGTGTTGTACCTGTTATAGACATCATTCCATGTTGTAGCTGGGAATTCTCTCAAGCTTTCCTTGAGTCTTCTCGTGGCTTCCAAGATTTTGTCATTTAGATTGCTTGCAAATGCCATGGCTGCCCAATTATCAGGCACCCTTGCTAGTTGAATTCTTTCTCGCTAGAACCTGTCTACAAATTCACGGAGTAGTTCCGTGTCTCCTTGCTTTATTTTAAATATGTCCTCCATTCTTTTCTCGACTTTTTGCGCACCGGAGTGTGCTTTTATGAAATAATCTGCAAGCTCAGCAAAAGAATCAATAGAGTTTTCAGGGAGAAGAGAATAACAGATTAATGCTCCTTTGGTAAGTGTTTCTCCAAATTTCTTGCTAAGACCGACTCAATTTCTTGTTTTGTTAAGTCGTTACCTTTCACTCCGGTGGTAAAATCAGTCACGTGGTCGTGTGGGTCGGTTGTTCCGTCATACTTGGGAACATCAGGCATTTTTAATTTCTTGGGTATAGGCAAGGGTTCCGCACTTGGTTTCCAAGGTTGTTGAGAATATCTATCAACGTCAATGCCTTTGATAATAGGTGGTACTCCAGGAATTTGCTTGATTCGATCCTTTTGTTCCTTCACCTGTTTCTGCAAGGTTAGTAATAAATTTTGTAGTTCAGAGTTATTAGTCATACCTGGTCTTGTTTCAAGAGATTCATTAGGAGTATCTTCCCTTGCTGAGTTTACCAACCTAGAGTGGGGATTTTCCACGGCGATGGTATTATTGGGAGGTGGTGTCAGTGATGCAGGTGATGCCGCTGGTAATCCCCTTGTGAATTCTTGCAAAGCCTGGCTCACATACTCTGCAATCATTTGCTTTACCTGATCTTGTTCTATTTGATCATTATCATTGTTGTTGTTGTTGTTGCATCTTTCTTGGGATTGTTCTCTTGAACCTCCTGGGGATCCAGGAGGTGATGGAGTCCCATTTCGTTGCTGGTTATTGTCGTTGAGGTTCGATATAATTCAGAGGATATCGTTTGAAAAGTAAACAAATATTATCAGATTCCCGGTAACGGAACCAATTTGTTTAACCAAAGAATTAGATCCTTTGACCAAAGCTATTTTTAGGATGAACACGAGTTTCTGATAATCAAGGAGATAATGATAATTACGAATGAGTAAGTAAATAAACAATAAGAAGATGCATGGAAAAGTAAAGTGTATTATGTTCAAAGTGAGGATGCCCTTTACAAGTTATATTTTATTCCCTTATATAGGGAATTCCTTAATATAATGTCTACCTCTTGCAATAATCGCTCATTAATGACTAATTATTACATTAATGTAACGTTACAAAGAATAACCGTAACTGTTGCGTGAAGGTTGTGTAACGCGTGGATCATTAATTGAAGATCTCTGAATCTGCCCGTAGCTCTGTCCGGATTCATTTTGACCGTGTCTCTTCCTTGTTTCAATTAGGTTGAGTTTCCCGTAGCTGATTACCCTGTAGGTATATTGTGCCGTGCCTCTTTGGCCCGTACCTCTTTATAGAAGCCTGTCCAGTTGTCATGTTTTCATCGCTCCACGTAACTGGCTGAGTCATCAAGTCTTATTATACGTGTGAAGCTCTTTTTTACTAATACAATAACCTAGCCTCCAACCTTTTATTGATTTTGACGGTTGGATCTCTCTATGAATGAAAAAGGGGTGCTTCGGATTGGGAGTAACCACTAGTGAGAGGGCAAAAATATTGACACACATTTCTCGTATTTCATCACTATTATCAATGAGACCACTTGCTTGATTTCTATAACAATATGACACTCCTATGTCCAATGTCTCCGGTAACACTTTTTGTAGTCTCTCTCACTCTGCAACTGTTAGGAATACAGGATAATCAATATTTTTATATAATTTTTCATTCTCTAATAAAGCCCAAAGTTGATCCTCTATTACTTGGAGGTAGTTAAGATCACCCAGTGCATGATGAACAGCGAGTGCCTTTTCCATCTCTAAATCTCCTTTATCAAATGCCTAATAACTTCTGGTTCATCTTTGTGTATGTTAGTTTGGAACATTGCAGACAATGATTGTAGTACAACTAGCCTATCCCAATGACATAATACTTCATAGTGACACCTTTTTGAGTATAGGGGAACCCATTGTAGGTTCTCATCCCAAATTTGCATACCTTCAGGCTTTGTAGAATACGCTTCCCCTTAATAATGTTCCCTACAATTTTGAGATATATATGTACATTGATGGATTTATTTTTCAAGGGACGTAACACACCATACCACATGTCATCCACTAATCAATATAGCAACCTAGCATATTTATTTCAAGGAAGAGATCGCGTGTATTCTGACTTATTCCATATGGATCTTATAACTACCTTCATCATTTTGCCTCTTCATAAACAACTTATTAAATGTAAGTGGCATTTTTGAAACGCTTGTCTAAATGAATAAATGGAAAATAAAATTTGGTTCAACTTAAGAAGAACCAAACAGGAGGTAGTCCAACATGATGCAAGTGTAATATGAGCTACCTTGTCTTGTCGACATGGAAAAGTTTTATACGCACTTATACCGTAAAGATTCCATTATAAGTGAAACATGGCGCATGAACAATATGCTTTATGCGACAACTTAGAAAACAATACATATTTTAATGTGTGTCTTGTCTTGTCAACTTGAAAAATCCTGCACGTACTTGTACCGTAAAGAATCCATTGTAAATGAAACATAGCGCATGAATAATTTTCATTATACAGCAGCTCAGAAAACAATATAAATTTAATGAGTGTCTTCCCTTGTCGAACTCAAAAGGCATGTATGCACTTGTACGGTAATGATTCCATTATTAGTGAAACATGGCTCATGAACAATATGTGTTATGCAACCTAAAGTCACTCATTCTAACCGATAAGAACCCCGCACATTTTACATTATTCTTTGCGGACCCTCACTGCTTAACCAAACAAAGAAAACTGTTTTTCATAAATTTTCAAGTTCAAGCAATTTGATATGTTTGGACGCGATGAGGTGCCAAGGTGTTATTGCGGGAAACATGCGATTTTGAAACCGTGTTGGGCAAGTTGCAATCTAAGGCGCATACGTTGGATGTGTAAATACATCATAAGTTATTAGTATTAAAATTTATGCTAGTTAATAGGTTATTTATAACATCTTCGTTAATTATCGTTTCTTATCATCACCATTTGTAGAACGAAAATCAATGTGGTTTTGGAGAATGGTACGATGAACCTATTAATCGGGAATACTTAAATCATGTTTGCTTAACCTTTGGAAACGCACCGGGGGAGTACAAAATACAGATTTGGAAACTCTAAGAACAACTTGCGGCAGTGAAGGACCAACTGAAAGAGGCAGAAGAAGAAACTTATCAATTGCAAGAAAAATTTCAGTAGTTGAAGCAGAGAATAATGGATGATAGTGACTAAACGAACACATGGTTGTTTTAAGTATACTGCTTTTTTTATGTTTTAGATTTCATGTAGTGTGATTTTTTAATCCTATTTTAATGTATGCTAATCAGACGTATTTTCAGTGTTCTAGTATTAAACTAATCAATAAAACTAAAAACACAAAGCTTATAATGTAAGAACATCAATAATATTAAAAATAATGCTTAATGTAATATATACAAAGTAAACTAAATATCAATGTGTCCCATAGTCTGTATGCTTTAGTGCATTGGCTGGCCTGGGGCGGAGACCATCCCCACCTGCTACGCTATCCGGATCATCCTCATCCCGTTGCCTTTTTATTTGAGGATGCGCTGCAATATGCTCGTCTTGAAGGCTAGCATTATCTGCAGAGGCGTCTGTTAGGCCAGTCGTAAGCTGCAAAATATTAGAAAGTTTTAGTATTTAATATATAGAATAGTAATATAATAGCTTAAAAATATTTATAATCAAATCGGAATCTCAGCTAGCTCCTGAATAAGGTCCTGCATCTTCGGCAATCGAATATCACATGTTGTCGTCTCCATGATAGGCGATGGAGAAATCTTAAAAATATATAAACAAAATAGATATTACCGACTAATAATTAAGGTCAAATAAATTTAAAATAATGTTAACACGAACAAACCTGTGTTTGAGTGAGCACATAATGCTCTGGGGGAACTTCGAGGTCAACTGGGCTAAATGAAGGTTGTGCCGTATCCAGCGAATGTGATGTCTCGCTCGCTGTGCCTGGAGGATCCTCAACATCCTTTGATGCAAAGCGATAACTCAAAAGTATGCCACTATGCACATCTCACACCAGACGATCCTCTGCAACCTTTGATGAGCTTGGAACATCAGGATAATACTAATCTCAATCAAACGACATAATGTTGGTGCCCGCGATCATATTGGAGATGTTGGGGTAAACTGTGAAGTACCCGGTGACAACAGTTTGAATGCAGTCATATCATCGCCAACATCGTTTGCCTCACTAAAGTCACCCGGCAAATCCTCACCAATATCCTCCACGGGTGCCGCAACTCCCCATTGCTGGCTACCCCATCCTCGCCAACCACCCCGAGCACGCGAGCCACCCCTTCCTCTCTGGACATGCCTGGTATGTCTACCACGTGCTGGGGGCACGCCAAGTCCATGATGGTAATCCTCAAGTGGCACATATGCATCATCAAAACCTAATCTCGCCTCCGCTCATGTAGCTACCAATGTGGATATAGCAAGCTGAGAAACCTAACGACCCTAATGGTGCACGAATGACGCTCCGCCGCCTACATGCTCCTGCATCTGTAGACCCATCTGGAAAAATCGGTGTAAGCCAATAGCCGGCACAGAATATATCATATTAATTAAGGAAGAAAATAAAATCTAACATGATACATAAGTATTTAAAATAACATACCAGTGCCTCATGCATCCTGACGTATGGAATGTACTGACCCCTCTTAATGATCAGATGCCCATCAGAGTTCGAGTAACACGACAATACCAAGCCATGCACTCATGCTCACCGTCAATACGGTCACGTGGAGGGTATGGAGGAATCCTGAACAGTCTCTAATCCCAGTCATCTATCTGAACCTCTAGCCAAGCCAAGTATGCATGGTTAACTCTACTACAATCATCCCGTTCGTAATGTGTGGCATGCAAACTGGGAGGATGCGGTATATGATGTCGGCGAACAAACTGTCGCAGGACTCTACCGCTCGGATGATTCACGACTATATCGAGACATATCAGTGGGACCTGAGACATCCACACAGCTCGACCGTGTGAGCAATACTCTGGGAAACTGTGATGAGCTCGTCGCTATATGGCCTCCATATGAACTATTTATTTAATGCAAGAGAAATCAAGCATTATCAAACAAACTTAGTCAGATATTTACCTGAGCAGCATCTAGAAGATCCAATATATCCCTGTTAGGAGGGATATAATGTTGAGACTCGACATCGGGGCGCGACCTAGCCTATCTACCCACCTCCTAGCACGTGGTCGAAGCTCTTGAGGTGGAGCATCTAGAGCCAGCGGTCTAGAAAGGGGCTGCATTGCAAGAATCTCCACATGCCCAAACCTAATATTGATCGTGGATGTAAAATTGAGTACTTTTTACTATATCTTTGATAATCATGAAAAGAACTGATAATATTATCACATGCAGTAGTGGAATAAATCAAGCGACGTCTCTCATGCTACTCATCGATGCCCTGCAGAGCTGCCTATAAAGGTATAGAACGACACCACCCCAACTGTACATAGGTAAGTGATCTAAGCACTCCAGATGATGCAAGAAACATAGGCTCACAAGGTTCCTGAAGTGTTCTAGAAAATAATTCTACCAAAGATCATAAAAATCAACAACCTTAACTATCGCTCAATAGCCTCAACTGGTGACTCCTCTGTGATCTTCTCGTGGAGCACTCTAGGTACCACCTAACATGCGATAGCTGTAATTGAATAACTCCACTAATAGCAGCTCCGTCGGCTGGAATCCAGTGAGCCTCTCTAGTATCTGTAGATAGTCATGCCTCATATACTCCCTAAGATCAGGCGGGTAGTGGACAACAAGATCGTCAACGGGAAAGTCGAATAATACCTCCAAGAAATATGTGCATCTCAAGTCACCAACGCTCGATCAGATCCATGATCGGGGCTAATCGAACAGAAACCGACCGACCTCAACACCCGATAAAAATTAGTCCGAGTGAGGAACGCAACTGTACGAGGATGAAATGGGTGGTCCCTAATAAACTCCCAAAAATTGTTAATACATCTCGGGTGGAAGTTCTAGCTAAGTAACTCTTCATCCCAGATGTGTGAAGACCTTTGGCCCGCCTGTAGAAAAGTAGCTCATGAGATGACACAACCCGAACATCCCTCCGTGAGAGGTCACGACGGCACCTAATTTCTAAGTCTAGGTAAGCCTAACATTTGCAAAATAATAATACAAATGAAACATAAATCCGAACCACTAACAACAATAGAATGAAATAATGGATACAAATGTCGCTCGGCATATACAATAACCACTCTCGAAAAATACATACAAAGTTTTCCCAAGACCTGGAACATCATAAGTCACAAGCTTCTAAGAATCTACTAATTGTTCTATACATCAGTATTTAGAATTAGTAGAGGAAGAACTACACAAAGAGATAGAGGGGGACTCCTAGGTCTGCGGATGCGGCAAATGTACATCGAAGTCTCCGTAACAGCAGTAAGTGCACAACTAATAGTGAGATTAGATTGATATACCTGGATCAGCACACGAAAATATATGCAGGAGAGTAGCATGGGTACACCACAATGGTACCCAATAAGTGCCAAGCCTAACCTCGGTCGAGTAGTGACGAGGTCAGTTCATGCCCACAGGTAAATAATAAATAACGCATGACATATATAGTATAACAATAGGCTAGAATTTAACGAAAAGAAACGCAACAATTAATAGTACAACACAGAAGTTAAACAACGGGAAAACTCCTGATATACCGTCTTGTAGTTCCAAAATAAATATACAGAGTGAACTCCCGAGGTACCGCCTCATAGTCTCAAAAGTAAATGTGTAGGGGGGATCTCTCGGGATACCGTCCCCTAGTCCCAAAAGTAAACATGCAGGGGAATCTCCTGGGATACCGTCCCATAGTCCCAAAGTAAATACGCAACTCAAATAAAATGAAGATAACAGTTACAACAAGAAAATATACATTTTAGACTAAGTACAAGTCAAGAAAAGAAGCAGGAATCCACTAAGCATGCTGCAAAGAGTTCAGATAAGAAATTAAGACACGTAGACATTCTATTCTAGGCTAACAGGATAACTACACATGCTAGTATGCTCAATTAAGATGAAACCGGGTAATTACTCAGTAAAAATCAATTTTTGCAACAAATAGCCCATGTACGCACTCGTCACCTCGCGTACGTGGCCCTCATATATCATATCAGTACAAAATCTAGGGGTGTTCGTCAGTCGGTACAATACGGTATTTAGTTATTTTGGTTTGGTATTTTCGGTATTCGATTTCGTAAAATGCTATACCAATATCGTACCTAATTACATTTGGTATGAGTCAGTTTTTCTCCTTTCGGTTTTGGTTTATTCGGTTCGGTAATTTCAGTTTATTCTATTTGAATACTAACTAGTGCATAGAGTCATAGACGATAATATTCTTAATTAGTGTACTCAAAAGTATAAAAGTAATAATGTTTGTTCACAAAATGTTTGTGCAAAACCAACAAATATCAACCTAGAGAGAGAAAACATAGAGAAATATCTTGTTACTTTCTTAAAGTTAATTGATGAACTTAGAGAATAAAAGAAAGTACAATTTCAAATTTCTTATATTTATATTATAATTAATAAAATGTGTACTATTTAATATAATATATATTTCAGTATGATATCGGCATTTCGGTATTTTATTTTAAAATACCAAATACCATACCTAATACCAATTTTTTTAAAACTTAAACCAAATACCATACCGAATACCGAATACCAAAATTTTCGATTTCGGTACAGTAATTCGGTGTTTACCAAATTATGCACAGCCCTAACCAAATCCTAAGGGGATTTCTCCCACAAAAGATTAGGCAAGCCACTTACCTCGAATCAAGCTCAATCAATTGATAACAATTCTTTTTCCACGAATATCCGACTCCGAATGGCCCAAATATAGCCAAAATCAATTACATACAATAAATATATCTATAAGAAACTAATTTAATTAATATCGAAGCTAAAACAAGAAATTAGGAAATCTCCCAAAAACCCTCCCCGAGCCCACGTCTCGAGATCGGGTAAAAGTCACAAAATATGAACACTTATTCACTCATGAGTCCAACCATACAAGAATCACTCGAATCCGATCTCAAATCACCTTTTAAAACTCATAATTTTAGTCTAGGAAGTTTCTACCATTTTCCCCCAAATTTCCAACTCAAGTCCCTAATTAGATGATGAAAATAGCAATAGATTCATGAAATATAGTCCAATAGGGGTTAGAATCACTTATTCCAACAATCTCTTTGAAGAAACCTCAAAATATCGCCTCACACCGAGCTCTCAAAGTCCCAAAATCAAAATGGGAATCAAACCCTCAAACTTGCCTTTTTCTTCCCAGTGTTTCCGCATCTGCAGACCTACTGTCACACCTTTGAGGCCACACTTGCGGAATTTCCCACGCAGGTGCGTAAATGACTTAAAGGTAAGGGTCTACATCTGCGAGCATGGGCCGCACCTACGCGCCCGCTCTGCGGATTTTCCTGCATCTGTGATCCCCCGCTCCAGGCCCTTCCGCTTCTACGCTCCATCTTCCGCATCTGCGGATGCGCAGATGCGGCTCCCCTTATCGCATTTGCGCTCACAGACCAAGTTGACCACACCGCACCTGCGCTCCTCCTTCCGCACGTGCGAGTCTACACCTGTGGTCTCCCCACCGCAGGTGCGAAACACCAGAAGGCCAGAAAACTCAACAATTTCCTAAGTCCAAATTTTAATTCGTTAAGCATCCGAAACACACCCGAGTCCCCCGGGACCTCAACCAAACATACCAACCAGTCCTAAAATACCATACCAACTTAGTCGAGCCCTCAAATCACATCAAATAACGCTAAAAACACAAATCACCCTCCGATTCAAACTTAATGAACTTGAAACTTCAAATTTCTACAACTGATGTCGAAACCTATCAAACCACGTCCGATTGACCCCAAATTTTGCACACAAGTCATATTCAACATTTCGTACCTACTCCAACTTCCGGAATCGGAATCCGACCCCGATATCAGAAAGTCCACTTCTGGCCAAAATCTCCAAAAATTTGACTTTCACCATTTTAAGCCTTAATAAGCTACAAACCTCCAAAACACAATCCGAACACACCCTTAAGCCCAAAATCACCCAATGGAGATAACAGAACCGACGAAACTCCATTCCATAATCGTCTTCACACTGTCTCATCTACAGTCAAAATCCTAAGACTTAAGCTTCCGTTTAGGGACTAAGTGTCCCAAAACACTCTGAAACCACAACAAAGACCTCCCGGCAAGTCACATAAGCAGAAAGAGATAAAAGGGAAGCATTAAACAGGGGATCGGGGCAATAACTATCAAAATGTCCGTTCGGGTCGTTACATCCTCCCCCTCTTAAAATAATCGTTCTTCCTTGAACGAGTATAAAGACATACCTGAAGTGGTGAAAAGATGAGGATAATGGCTGCGCATGTCATGCTCGGTTCGTATGACTTCTGTCTGGACTGGGCTCTGCAAAGTCGATCCTGAATCACCTTCACCTTATCCAGGGCATTCTGAACCAAGTTTGTACCCAATAATCTAGCCTCACCCAGCTCGAACCAACCCACTAGAGACTGACACTCCGTACCATACAGAGCCTCATGCGGTGCCATCTAGATGCTCAACTTATAACTGTTGTTGTAGGAAAACTCCGCAAGTGCCAAGAACTGATCCCACAAACCTCCAAACTCCATCACACACACACAAAGCATATCCTTTAATATCTGAATAGTGCACTCAGACTGTCCGTTTGTTTGAGGGTGAAATGTTGTGCTCAGCTCTACTCGAGTACCCAACTCATGTTGTATAGCCCTCTAGAACCGTGATGTAAACTGCGTACCCCGGTTAGATATGATAGATACCAGTACGATGAAGCCTGACGATCTCGCGGATATAATTGCGAGCCAGCTGCTCAGAAAAATAGGTAGTCATCACAGGAATGAAATGAGCTGACTTGGTCAGCTTATCCACAATCACCCAAATTGTATCAAACCTCCGGTGAGTCTGTGGGAGTCCAACGACAAAATCCATAGTGATCCGCTCCCATTTCCACTCCGAAATCTTTAACTTCTGAAGCAACCCACCTGGTCGTTGATGCTCATACTTCACCTGCTGGAAATTTAAACACCGAGCCATATACTTTACTATGTTTTTCCTCATCCTCTTCCACCAGTAATGCTGCCTCAAGTCCTAATACATCTTTGCGGCACCCGTATGAATGGAGTACCGCAAACTATGAGCCTCTTGGAGAATCAACTCACACAAACCATCCACATTGGGCAAACATAGCCGGCCTTGCATCCTCAATGTACAATCATCCCTAATAGTGACATCCTTAGCATCACCGTGTTGGGCCGTGTCCTTACGGACAAGCAGATGGGGTTTAATCATACTGACGCTCCCTGATACGATCATAAAGAGAAGATTGGGAGAACACACAAGCTAATACTCGACTCGACTCAGAAATATCCAATCTGACAAACTGGCTGGCTAAGGCCTAAACATCTAACGCCAATGGCCTCTCTGATGCTGGTAGATATGCTAAACTACCCAAATTCTCCGCTAGGCGACTCAAAGCATCGGCCACCAAATTGGCCTTCCCCGGATGGTACAAAAAGGTGATATCATAGTTCTTAAGCAGCTCCAACCACCTCCACTCACGCATGTTAAGATCCTTTTTCTTGAACAGATGCTGAAGACTCCGATGATCGGTGTAAATCTCACAAGGGACACCGTACAAATAATGCCACCAAATCTTCAAGGCATGAACAATAGCTTCTAACTCAAGGTCGTGGACAAGATAGTTCTTTTCATGCACCTTCAGCTGTCTGGACACGTAGGCAATCACCCTAGCATCCTGCATCAATACCGCACAGAGACCAATTCGTGACGCATCACAATATATAATATAAGACCCCGAACCTGTAGGCAATATCAACACTAGGGCTATAGTCAAAACTGTATTGAGCTTCTGAAAGTTCTCCTGATACTCCTCTGTCCACCTTAATGGAGCACCCTTCTGGGTCAGCCTGGTCATAGGTGCTGCAATAGATGAGAAACCATCAACAAAATAACGGTAATACCCCGCCAAACAAAGAGAACTCCGTATCTCCGTAGCTGACGACGGTCTAGGAAAACTATGCACTGCTTCCACCTTCTTTAGATACACCTTGATCCCATCACTTGATACTACATGGACCAAGAATGCCACTAAGTCTAGCCAAAACTCATAGTTTGAAAATATTGCATACAAATTCTTTTCTCTACAGATCTGAACCACAGTCTTCAGGTGCTGCTCGTGATCCTCCCGAGTTAGGGAGTACACCACAATGTCTTCCATAAACACAATGACGAACAAGTCAAGATAGAGCCAGAACACACTGTGCATCAAGTGCATAAAAGTTGTTGTGGCATTGTTCAGCCCAAAAGACATCACAAGGAACTCGTAGTGATGTGATGACCCAAAATGTCATCCCTTAATTTATATGTCGAAACGGTGTTTCAAAGCCTTGAAAGCCTCCTTTTATCTCACCTCATTTTTCGTGTGCAGCCCGGGCATATAGTCGAGAAGCTTTTATATGAAAAACTGAGAAAATGCTAGTTTTTGCCTTAAAATTTTGATTTAAGTTGACTTCAGTCAACATTTTGGGAAAATGGACCCAAAGGGTCCGTAGGAAAATATGGGACTTGGGCATATGCCCGGAATTGAATTCCGAGGTCCCAAGCCCGAGAAATAAATTTTTGAAAGAAATTATTTTTCTGACAATATAAGATATTTTAGAAATTTAATTATATTTGAAATTTATGGTATCGGGCCCGTATTTTGCTTTCGGGTCCCGGTACAGGTTCAATATGATAATTTTTATATGTATGTAAAATTTGTTAAGAAACGGAAGTTGTTTGACGTGATTAAGACCCGTAGTTGTGAAATTTGATACTTTGGAAGTTTTGAGATTTTTCTTTTATTTCTATGCTAAATTCGTTGTTTAAGATGATATTTTGGCGATTTGATCGCACGAGTAAGTACGTAGGATGTTTTTGAGGTTGTTTACATGTTTGGTTTGGAGCCTCGAGGGCTCGGGTGAGTTTCGGATAGGCGTCAGAGTGTTTTGAACTTAGAAAATCTAGTATTTTTGCTGTTTGCTGGTGTTTGAGTTTTAAATCTATGAGAACGCATGGTAATCCATGCAAACTCACAACACAAATTGGGAGGGGGTAGATTTTCACTATGCGAACGCATAGAACTAGGTGCGAACGCGGAGCCTTAGGAGGTTACTCTACGCGAACGTACCCGGCCAGCCGCGATCGCATAGTATAGTAAGGGGGCTGGGTAGTTTAACACTATGCGAACGCGTCCCTTTGGACGAGAACGCGAAGAGAAGGGGAGGGGAGCCTATACAAACACACTGCCCCGGTCACGAACGCGTAGGCTATTTTTGCCTAGTCTTTTTAAAAACAGACCAAATACGGGATTGTTTCAAAATTTTATAACCTAAACTCAAACTTGGGCGATTTTTGAAGAGGGATTTCACCTCAAAATCATAGGTATGTGTTCTTAGAATTGTTTTATTCAATTTTCATTAACACCCATTAGATTTCTAGGCCTAAATTATGTTCTTAAGGGTAGAAAATTAGGGATTTGGGTAGAGTTAGGTCTTTTTAAATAATTAGAATTTAGACCTCGTTTTGGGGTCGGATTCCGGAACTAATTACATATACGGGATCGTGGGTGAATGGGTGACCGGGTTTTGGTCCAAACCTCGTGTTTTGACCAAGCGGGCCCAGGGTCAATTTTTGACTTTTTGGGAAGAATGCTAGAAAACCTATAATTAAGCATTGGAATTGAATTATTTAGCGTTTATTGATGTTATTAAGTCGATTGTGTATAGATACAAGTGAATTGGAGTCAAATTCAAAGGGTTGCTTGAGTTTCACTTTGTGGTTATTCATATTGGTGGAAATTCTTGGTATTGAATAGTGTGGAGTATTGGTTTCAGTTGAGAAATTGTATGTGAAGATATGTACTTGAGTGAGATTGGTTATAGTTGTCCCCCTTATCGGGACGGTGATAATTCTACTGTTGTTCCCTTGCCGGGATATTATGATTTATTATGGTGGTTTATATTGTTAATTTTCCTTGCCGGACTTCTATTGATATTTTTTTGGCGAGAAAGAGTGTAATGCACGAAGGGTGATGCCGTGTATTGATTATTGTGAGGATGAGAGTGTAAAAGCACGAAGGGCGATGTCGTGCCATATTATGATATTTAAAAGCACGAAGGGTGATGTTGTGTCGTTTCTATTGATTCATGGTGAGGATGAGAGTAAAAGCACGAAGGGTGATGCCGTGCATTTGCATTTACTATTTGGTGAGGATGAGAGTAAAAGCACGAAGGGTGATGTCATGGACTGTTTTCCTTCGTGGTGCTATTTCCTGTTGTTTAAGTTGAGATTTGAATTGTTGCCTTATTTTTTTTATTTCCATTATTTGATATTTCTCCCCCCTAGCATATTCCCCTTTTCTTTGTACTTATGTGTTTACTTCCTATTGTTATTATTTCCTCCGTATATTATTAAATTGCACAGGTGGATTTGGTTGTCGTGTCCTAGCCTCGTCACTAATTCGTCGACACTTACTCAGTACATGGGGTCGGTTGTACTGATGCTACACTCTGCACATCTTTGTTGTGCAAATCCCAGTACAGGACCCTACGGACATTAGAGCGAGGAGGCTGCCTTCAGTCCACGTGGAGACACCGAGGTAGTCTTGTTGGCGTCCGCAGGCCTTGGCGTCCCCTCCTACTTCTTTTGTATTATGTTCTAGTTATTTCAGAAATAGATGTACTTATTTCATTTAGACCTTTATATGTATTATTCATAGATAGTCTGTGAGTTTGTGACTCCAAAATTCTGGGATTGGTATTGTGAAACCTCGTAAAGGCATTAAATAGAGTTAATATACCTTGCTTTATTTTGTACTTTCATTTATGTTAGTGTTGTATTTCACCTGTTGTTGAATAATAATAAAGTAATAAGGTAAATTAAACATTCACGTTGTCTTGCCTAGCGGGTTCAACGTTAGGCACCATCACGGTCCCGACGGTGGGAAATTCGGGTCGTGACAAGTTGGTATCAGAGCACTAGGTTGCTTATGTCTCACAATTCACAGACAAGCTTAGTAGAGTCTGAGGGATCGGTACAGAGACGTCTTTACTTATCTCCCAGAGGCTGCAGAAAATAGGAATACCTTCACATATATACTTCTCTGTCGTGCGATTTGAATTCTAAATGCTAACTGGATTTCTACTCTATTCTCTCGCAGATGGCGAGAACACGTGCTTCTTCATCTACTGATCAGCAGCCCGAGTCTCCAGTTGCAGCTTCTATGAGGGGCCGAGGCCGTGCTAGAGGCTGGGGCAGGGGCAGAGCTCCGCCCAGATAAGCAGCTCCAGTGGCGGAGCCTCGGGTAGAGTTTGATGATGAGGTTCCTGCCCAGACAGTCCCGATTGGACCAGCTCAACTTCTCGAAGGGTTCATTGCCACCCTGGTACTCCAGGATGCTCTATTCCGTTTAGTTTTCCTACTTCCTACAGCACCAGCCGTCTCTCAGGATGGGGGAGGAGCCTAGACTCCCGCCACCCGCACGCCGGAGCAGTTAGCTTCTCAGTTCCAAACTCCAGCACCTCAGACAGCTGGGGTAGTTAAGCCATGCATTATGGCTCAGGAAGATGATGGAGCAGCCATGTCTGCTGATGCTTTATGGAGATTGGACCGGTTCACCAAGGTGTTTTCTACTACTTTTAGCGGTGCACCTTCAGAGGATCCCCAAGACTACTTAGACAGTTTCCATGAGGTTCTTCGGAACATGGGGATAATCGAGATCAATGGGGTCGATTTTGCCACTTTCCGCCTTTCAGGTCCCGCCAAGACTTGGTGGAGGAATTATTACTTGACCAGACCAGCTAGATCACCACCTTTGTCTTGGAATCAGTTCTCTGATCTGTTCCTGGATAAGTTTCTTCTTGTTACCCAAAGAGAGGATTTCTGGAGTCAGTTTGAGCTTCTCCAGCAGGGTTCTATGACAGTTACACCGATCGAGAGAGGGTGAGGAGGTTTATTGAGAGGCTAGATCAACCAATTAGACTGTAGATGGCCAGAGAGACAGGGAGTGATATTTCCTTTCAGAAGGCGGCCAATGTGGCCAGACGAGTCGAGATGGTGTTATCACAGGGTAGTGGTAAGGGGTCTGACAAAAGGCCTCGTCATTTTGGCCGGTTTAGTGGTACCTCGTCTAGGGGCATAGATTCTTTCAGCAGAGGCCATTCTCCTAGGCCGTTTCAGTCAGCACTTCAGGTATCTCGCAGTGCTCCAGGTAGTCGTGGTTCCCACATGCCATATTCTGATCAGTTGCCTTACAGTGCACCACCAGCCCCTATCAGTGCACCGCCGCTCTAGAGTTTTCAGAGTGGTTAGTCAGGTCGACAGGGACAGTTTTAGGGCCAACAATCTCAACAACTGATATCTTGTTATACGTGAGGTGGCCCGGGGCACATTGCCAGATTTTCCCCCCGAGCCTCGAGTGGTTCTTAGCACCAGGGTTCTCGTGTTATGATTCCCGCACCAGGTGCTCCACCACCTCCTCAGCCAGCTAGGGGTGGATGACGAGGTGCTAGAGGTGGAGGTCAGGCAGTTAGAGGTGGAAGCCAGGCTACTAGAGGTAGAGGTCAGCCAGCAGTAGGTCGTCCCAAGGATGTTCATATTGGTGGGGCCCAACCCCGATGTTATGCTTTTCCATCCAGACCTGAGGCTGAGGCCTCCGATGTAGTCATCACATGTATGGTTTATATTTGCAGCAGGGATGCTTCGGTTTTGTTTGACCCGGGGTCCACATTTTTCTATGTGTCATCATATTTTTCTCCTTGTTTGATTATGCCTCGTGATTCTCTGAGTTGTCCTGTATATGTGTCTACACCGGTGTGTGATTCTATTATGGTAGATCGTGTCTACCGTTCGTGTGTAGTGGTTATTGGCGGTCTTGAGACCAGTGTAGATCTTCTACCCCTTGATATGGTGGATTTCGATGTCATTTTGGGGATGGATTGGTTGTCTCCCTATCATGATATTCTGGACTGTCATGCCAAGACCGTGACCTTAGCCTTGCTGGGAGTACCTCGATTGGAGTGGAGGGGGACTCCTGGTCATTCATCCAGCAAGGTTATCTCATATGTGAAGGTTCAGCGCATGGTCGAGAAGGTGTGTTTAGCCTATTTTGCTTATGTTCGTGATTCTAGTGCCGAGGTTCCTTATATGGAGTCTGTGCCCATTGTCCCTGAGTTTCCAGAGGTGTTTCCTGCAGATGTGTCAGGTATGCCACCCGACAGGGATATTGACTTTTGCATTGAGTTGGCTCCGGTCACCCAGCCAATTTCTATTCCGCCATATCGTATGGCCCCCAGAGTTGAAGGAGTTGAAAGAACAACTGCAGGATTTGCTTGATAAAGGCTTTATTAGGCCTAGTGTCTTGCCTTGGGGTGCGTTGGTGTTGTTTGTTAAGAAGAAGGACGGGTTGATGAGGATGTGCATTGATTACCGGCAATTGAACAAGGTTACTATTAAGAACAAGTATCCATTGCCGATGATTGATGACTTGTTTGATCAACTCTAGGGTGCCAAGGTATTTTCAAAGATTGATTTGAGATCTGGCTACCATAAGTTGAGGATTAGGGCCTCCGATGTCCCTAAGACAGCTTTTTGCACTCGGTACGGGCATTATGAGTTCTTAGTGATGTCATTCGGGTTGACAAATGCCCCAGCTGCTTTTATGGATTTGATGAACCGAGTGTTCAGGCCTTATTTGGATTTGTTCGTGATTGTCTTCATTGATGATATTCTGATTTATCCCGCAGTCGGGAGGAGCACGAGCAGCACCTTCGAGTCGTTCTCCAGACTATGAAGGACAATCAGTTGTATGCTAAGTTTTCCAAGTGTGAGTTCTGGTTGAGCTCAGTTGCATTCTTGGGTCATGTTGTATCAGCAGAGGGTATTCAGCAGTCAAGGATTGGCCTAGACCCACATCAGCTACAGAGATTCGCAGTTTCTTGGGCTTAGCAGGTTACTATCATCGGTTTGTGGAGGGATTTTCATCTGTTGCAGCCCCGATGACCAGGTTGACTCAGAAGGGTGCCCAGTTCAGGTGGTCAGATGAGTGTGAGGCGAGCTTTCAGAAGCTCAAGACAGCCTTGACCACATCACCGGTGTTGATTTTGCCCTCATGTTCAGGGCCCTATACTGTGTATTGTGATGCTTCTTGGGTTGGACTTGGTGCAGTGTTGATGCAGGATGGCAAGGTTATAACGTATGCTTCACGTCAGTTGAAGGTCCATGAGAAGAATTATCCAGTTCATGATTTGTGGTTAGCAGCTATTGTTCACGCGTTGAAGGTTTGGAGGCATTATTTATATGGCGTGCCTTGTGAGGTGTTCACGGATCACAAGAGTTTGCAATATTTGTTCAAGCAGAAAGAGTTGAATATGAGGCAGAGGAGATGGTTGGAGCTATTGAAAGACTACGACATCACCATCTTATATAATCCGGGGAAGGCCAATGTGGTGGCCGATGCTTTGAGTAGGAAGTCAGCCAGTATGGGTAGTCTTGCTTATATTCCGGTCGGGGAGAGACCGCTTGCTTTGGAAGAATGTAAAGAACGAAGGGTGATGCCGTGCTATATTATGATATTTAAAAGAACGAAGGGTGATGTCGTGTCGTTTCTATTGATTCATGGTGAGTATGAGAGTAAAAGCACGAAGGGTGATGCCGTGCATTTGCATTTACTATTGGTAAGGATGAGAGTAAAAGCACGAAGGGTGATGTCGTGCACTGTTTTCCTTCGTGTTGCTATTTCCTGCTGTTTAAGTTGAGATTTGAATTGTTGCCTTATTTCGTTATTTCCGTTATTTGGTATTTTTCCCCACATCATGTTCCCCTTTTCTTTGTACTTATCTGTTTACTTCTGGTTGTTATTATTTCCTCCATATATTATTAAATTGCACAGGTGGATTTGGTTGTCGTATCCTAGCCTTGTCACTACTTCGCCGAGGTTAGGCTCGACACTTACTCAATACATGGGGTCGGTTGTAGTGATGCTACACTCTGTACATCTTTGTTGTGCAGATCCCAGTACAGGACCCTACAGACATTAGAGCGAGGAGGCTGCCTTCAGTCCACGTGGAGACACCGAGGTAGTCCTGTTGGCGTCCGCAGGCCTTGGCGTCCCCTCCTACTTATTTTGTATTATGTTCTAGTTATTTCAGAAACATATGTACTTATTTCATTCATACCTTTATATGTATTATTCATAGACAGTCCGTGAGTTTGTGACTCCAAAATTCTGGGATTGGTATTGTGAAACCTCATAAAGGCATTAAATAGAGTTTAATATACCTTGCTTCATTTTGTACTTTCATTTATGTTAGTGTTGTATTTCACCTAATGTTGAATAATAATAAAGGAATAAGGTAAATTAAACATTCACGGTCGCTTGCCTAGCGGGTTCAATGTTAGGCTCCATCACGGCCCCGACGGTGGGAAAATCAGGTCGTGACAAGTGACCATACCTGTCACGACCCAAATTGATGGGCCGCGACGGGCACCCGGTACCTTACTCAACTGAGTACCAACATAACGTATCTTTTCGTATCATACTAGCATAGATAATTGAGTCGGAGAGGCTTCCGTGAAATATATAGAATACAACAAGTAATACCAACTTATACATAAGAGATATGGGCCTGTAAGACCAAAATAACCACTCGTATACTGAACATAAAGGCCGACAAGGCCGTACAATCTTTTATGTATATGACATTTGTCTACAAGCCTCTAAGGATACATAATTATCATAAAGGTGGGGACAGATCCCGGCCATACCAAACAATACACATCTAAATCATACTGACCAAACAAGAAACTCCAGAGCAAATGAAGTGCACCAACATCTTTCGTTGATCTGATCGCCAACTTGGAGGACTCTCAACCTGTCTATCGAGACCTGCGAGCATGAACGCAATGTCCCCAAGAAAAAGGGACGTCGGTACGAATAATGTACTAAGTATGTAAGGCACATAAGTAAGTAAGTAAAAGACATGGAAGAAATATAGAGTAAATGACTCAACTTGTAAGTCTGGATAACTCAGTAAATCATGAAATACTTTTAGTGTCATGCATATATGTATGAATGTCATGTCGTGCATAGGTACATGTGTTCATAACATCATCAAGCCTCTGAGGGCATCCAATCATATCATCTCGGCCACTGTGGGCAAAATCATCTACGTATACATGTTGATCAGGTGGTGCGTATATAACGCTATAACTTTTCCCATATATATATATATATATATATATATATATATATATATATATATATATATATA